>JAMFTS010001025.1:0-27730 GCA_028095005.1 Rhynchospora pubera | reverse complement strand
AGTTCAATCGTGCAATAATATTGCCGTGATCTGTCATTACGTGCGGCTATCTCTACTATAGAAAAAAAAGTAGCTATTAGAAAAAATGGGGTTTCTACATGGAAATCGTCAAAAGTCACGATTTTTGTGAGCTGTAGCAAATAAAAGAATTCGCGAGAACCAAAATAGGAAGAAAAAAAAGATATAGCCTTTATCTATGGATAAAAAATAAAAAGGATAGAGCAAGCACCGTAAAGATCAATTATCGAGCTATTGTGTCGATACAATTAAGAACTGCTTACTTATGCCATGATAGGGGGATATTAAGTTAGGAATCCACTTATGTAATCGAGTTGATCCACTAAGATGCTAAGCAGCGGTGTAGTATTAGATCCTAAGGATAGTAAGTTCTTTTTCTTCTTTAGAGAATTCTTTTTCAAAAATTCTATAAAATTTTCTTATAAGAAAATGAGATAGTTACTTTTCAGAAAATCCTAAAAAAAATATATAGAAACTATACATAGTTTATTATTCGGAAAGTGGGAAGAAAAGATCAAACTTATTTATTATTAAATAAATTAGCGTTTTAAACTAATCGTAATGCATTTTTTTTTTATAAAAAAGTTTATCTAAAATCAAGGCAAAATGAATTATTAATTTAACTAAATTATCATATTAGTTATGTCTTATTATATATGTCATATAAGACATATGAATAGAATATAAAAAAGAATATATTACGGAGCCGTATGAGATAGTAAACTCTCAAGTTACGGTTTTTTAGGAAAGAATTTTTCTATTCCGACCGGGGAGAACAAGCCATTCTAGAGGGCGATTCTGAAAATTGCAGAAGACTGGTTCAATAAAGCTGCCGAATACTGGAAGCAAGCTATAGCGCTCACTCCAGACAATTATATTGAAGCACGTAATTGGTTGAAGATCACAAAGCGTTTCAAACTTGAATAAGATTCACTTGAATAACATTACTCTGTCTTTTACTTTTGAATTTCCATTCAATTCATTCAATTGAGTTTTTAAAATTTTAGTTAATTAAGCTATAGGGTTTCTTATTTCTTTTTTCCTATTAAAGGAAAGAAGATATAATTAATCATTTTATGACCTTCTATTTACCATTCGGAAGAAGAATTCTTGTGTTTTTTTATTATACTTTTTCTATATCCCTTGTATTTGGCTTAATATTTTTCTATATTATATAATATAGAAAAACGATATAAAAAAAATAGAATTCGAGTGAAAAATTAGAAAGGGCTCATTTTGATTTCATCCCATTGAAAATCAAAATAAGGGAACAACTCCGTTCGTAAGAACAAAGAGAAGCAGATCTATTCTATACCAGATAAGCCCATACGGCACCTTGCAATATAGGGGGGAGATTGCATTAGAATTGATCAAAGAATAAGTGAATATATTCACTCACGAATTTGTATTAAAGTACACCAATAAAATTTTTTATTATGATGAATCCAAATGGCAATTACAGATGGAAATCTATTGTAACATCACTATGTTACGATAAATTTCGAGACGTAGTCCAATTCTTTCTTGCGGACTACGTTATAAATAACGTTACGATATATAGCATATGTCGCTGTATTGTGCTGCTTAAAAAAGAGCACATTACTAAGGAAGAATGTGTTAAAATGATACATTTTTTCGTATCTGGACGACAAAATGCTTGTCGAGTCGACCCTCAACCAAATCCGTTTATTTGCCGTTTATTGGTTTCTATACGGCGCAGACGTCTCTTTTTTCGACACGTCGAAGAAGACAGAGAGACGGTTTTCTATACTCATTGTAACGAAAGTTCTTTTGAAGACACCCGTTTAAACGGGGTCCTTTTAGATAAACTTTCGGAACTTGTTGTTCAATTCAACAATGAAAAACTTGACATCGATGAAGTAACGGCACGTTTTGAGGAAGAAATTAACAAAAGAATGAAAAATAACTTTGAAAACAAACTGCTATCCTGTAACAAGATAGCGGATACTCTTAGTTTGATCGATTTTTTTGTTAAGAGCAACCCGAATTTCGCATTGTGCAACTTTCTATCCGAAATTATAGAAAATGCACTATTCGATCAAAAGGTCAATGCATCTTTGCAAAATGGAAACACATTAGAATCCTTTTCATTCTATGATGTTTTTCCGCCCTTCTTAATAAGGTTTTGCAGAGGCAAAAATCTCCTTTTTAAAATAGTGCTTTTAACTTCTCTTTGCTCCGAAGATCGCATTTCGATCGACGAGTTTATATCTAAACTTGAAAAGCTTTTTCAAGATTATGAATCTAAAATGGAATTCCTGGAGTTAGTAGAAAACGCTAGCTACGATAAAAGCCAAAATTTTAGGCTTTTATCTTCACCTAACAAAACTGTTCTTATTCAAACACTGGATTTTTATACTCTCTCTAAGTCATATTTAAGTGATGAATTAAATATGATTGAGATACAGTTGAAACGAATCCACTCTTATATGGCCGGGTTACGAGCCGGCCTTCATTTGTGCTCCAAGGAGCAAGTGTTTTTGTCTTGTAACAGCGACTTGAGAGTCTACATCAAGTCTTATTGTAAACAATTGGAAAAAATCAAAGAAAATTTTGAACAGAATCGCAATGCTGCAACCATTTTGGATTCCTTTATTCAAACGAATACGGATGTGGCTATATGCATTAACATCATGGAAATGATGCACGCTCACATTCGATGGAATTCACAAGATTGGTTGAAATCCTCAGATGAGGATAATTCATCTGATTATTGGGATTCTGAAGATGGGTTCAATTCCTCAGATGAGGATACTTCGTCTGAGGAGGATACGAATGAGATTGGTATGGATGATTTAGATACGGATAATCTAAATTGGGATGATTAAAAATCCTTAGATAGAGAGTCCGCGGAGCACCTGATATGAATGGAATAATAGATCCGAACACATGCCTCGGATTACCTAAATATCATAGGTGCTCCATTTAATAAGTATCTAGTTTGCCCAATTTACTCTTGGCAAGTCTCTTTGTATGTGTTGTCCGGAAAGAGGAGGACTTTATGATTATTCGTTCGCCGGAACCAGAAGTGAAAATTGTTGTTGATAGGGATCCTATCAAAACATCTTTTGAGCAATGGGCTAAACCAGGTCATTTCTCAAGAACAATAGCTAAAGGCCCTGATACTACCACTTGGATCTGGAATCTACATGCTGATGCTCACGATTTCGATAGTCATACCAGCGATTTGGAGGAGATCTCCCGAAAAGTATTTAGTGCTCATTTCGGTCAACTCTCTATTATTTTTCTTTGGTTGAGTGGTATGTACTTCCATGGTGCCCGTTTTTCCAATTATGAAGCATGGCTAAGTGATCCTACTCATATTGGACCTAGTGCCCAGGTAGTTTGGCCAATAGTCGGTCAAGAAATATTGAATGGTGATGTGGGAGGGGGTTTCCGAGGAATACAGATAACCTCTGGCTTTTTCCAAATTTGGCGAGCATCTGGAATAACTAGTGAACTGCAGCTCTATTGTACTGCAATTGGTGCATTGATTTTTGCCTCATTAATGCTTTTTGCCGGTTGGTTTCATTATCATAAAGCTGCGCCAAAATTGGCTTGGTTCCAAGATGTAGAATCTATGTTGAATCATCACCTAGCAGGATTATTAGGACTTGGTTCTCTTTCTTGGGCAGGGCACCAAATCCATGTATCTTTACCGATTAACAAATTTCTTGATGCTGGAGTTGATCCTAAAGAGATACCACTTCCTCATGAATTTATCTGGAATCGAGATCTTTTGGCTCAACTTTATCCAAGTTTTAACGAAGGAGCAACTCCTTTTTTCACCTTGAATTGGTCAAAATATGCGGACTTTCTTACTTTTCGTGGAGGGTTAGATCCAATAACAGGAGGTTTATGGTTGAGCGATACTGCACACCATCATTTAGCTATTGCCATCCTTTTCCTGATTGCTGGCCATATGTATAAGACCAACTGGGCTATTGGTCATAGCCTTAAAGATATTCTAGAAGCTCATAAAGGCCCATTTACAGGACAAGGACATAAAGGTCTTTATGAAATTTTCATAACTTCATGGCATGCTCAATTATCTCTTAACCTAGCTATGTTGGGTTCCTTAACCATTATTGTAGCTCATCATATGTATTCCATGCCTCCTTATCCATATCTAGCTACTGACTATGGCACACAACTCTCATTGTTCACACATCACATGTGGATTGGTGGATTTCTGATAGTTGGTGCTGCTGCGCATGCAGCCATTTTTATTGTAAGAGACTACGATCCAACTACTCGATACAATGATCTATTAGATCGTGTGCTTAGGCACCGCGATGCAATCATATCCCATCTTAACTGGGTATGTATATTTCTAGGTTTTCACAGTTTTGGCTTGTATATCCATAATGATACCATGAGTGCTTTAGGACGTCCTCAAGATATGTTTTCAGATACTGCTATCCAATTACAACCCATCTTTGCTCAATGGGTACAAAATACTCATGCTTTAGCACCTAGTCTAACAGCTCCTGGTGCAACAACGAGTACCAGCTTAAGTTGGGGAGGTGCTGAGTTAGTAGCAGTAGGGGGCAAAGTAGCAATGTTCCCTATTCCATTGGGAACCGCAGATTTTCTAGTCCATCATATTCATGCATTTACGATTCATGTGACTGTATTGATACTACTGAAGGGTGTTCTATTTGCTCGTAGTTCCCGTTTGATACCTGATAAAGCAAATCTTGGTTTTCGTTTTCCTTGTGATGGGCCTGGGCGAGGGGGAACATGCCAAGTATCCGCCTGGGATCATGTCTTCTTAGGTTTATTCTGGATGTACAATGCAATTTCGGTAGTAATTTTCCATTTCAGTTGGAAAATGCAGTCGGACGTTTGGGGTACTATAAGCGACCAAGGGATAGTTACTCATATCACAGGAGGCAATTTTGCACAAAGCTCCATTACAATTAATGGATGGCTAAGAGATTTCCTATGGGCACAGGCATCTCAAGTAATTCAATCTTATGGTTCTTCATTATCCGCATATGGTCTTTTTTTCTTAGGTGCTCATTTTGTCTGGGCTTTCAGTTTAATGTTTCTATTTAGTGGCCGTGGTTATTGGCAAGAACTTATTGAATCCATTGTTTGGGCTCATAACAAATTAAAAGTTGCTCCTGCTACTCAGCCTAGGGCCTTGAGCATTATACAAGGACGTGCTGTAGGAGTAACCCATTACCTTCTGGGTGGAATTGCCACAACATGGGCATTCTTTTTAGCAAGAATTATTGCAGTAGGATAATGGCTAGGAGAATTTGAAAAGCATTATGGCATTAAGATTTCCAAGGTTTAGCCAAGGTTTAGCTCAGGATCCCACTACTCGTCGTATTTGGTTTGGTATTGCTACCGCACATGACTTCGAGATTCATGATGATATTACTGAAGAACGTCTTTATCAGAACATTTTTGCTTCTCACTTTGGTCAGTTAGCGATAATATTTCTGTGGACGTCTGGAAATCTGTTTCATGTAGCTTGGCAAGGAAATTTTGTATCATGGATACAGGATCCTTTGCATATAAGACCTATTGCTCATGCAATTTGGGATCCCCATTTTGGCCAACCAGCTGTGGAAGCTTTTACTCGAGGAGGTGCTACAGGTCCAGTCAATATTGCTTATTCTGGTCTTTATCAGTGGTGGTATACAATTGGATTACGTAGCAATGAAGATCTCTATATTGGAGCTCTTTTTTTATTACTTCTTTCTGCAATATCCTTAGTTGCGGGTTGGTTCCATCTACAACCCAAATGGAAACCAAGCCTTTCGTGGTTCAAAAATGCCGAATCTCGTCTCAATCATCATTTGTCAGGACTTTTCGGAGTAAGTTCTTTGGCTTGGACAGGGCATTTAGTCCATGTCGCTATTCCTGGATCTAGAGGAGAGTATGTCAGATGGAGTAATTTCTTAGATATACCACCGCACCCCCAAGGATTGGGACCCCTTCTTACGGGTCAGTGGAATCTTTATGCGCAAAACCCTGATTCAAGTAGTCATTTATTTAACACTTCCCAAGGAGCGGGAACTGCAATTCTAACCCTTCTTGGGGGATTTCATCCACAAACACAAAGTTTATGGTTGACGGATATCGCTCATCATCATTTAGCTATTGCTTTTATTTTTCTCATTGCTGGTCATATGTATAGAACTAACTTCGGAATTGGGCACAGTATCAAAGATCTTTTAGAAGCACATATCCCTCCAGGGGGTCGATTAGGGCGTGGACATAAAGGTCTTTATGACACAATCAATAACTCGATTCATTTTCAATTAGGTCTTGCTCTAGCCTCTTTAGGGGTTATTACTTCCTTAGTAGCTCAACATATGTACTCTTTACCTGCTTATGCATTCATCGCACAAGACTTTACTACCCAAGCTGCCTTATATACTCATCACCAATATATTGCAGGGTTCATCATGACAGGCGCCTTTGCTCATGGAGCAATATTTTTCATTAGAGATTACAATCCAACCCAGAATGAGGATAATGTATTGGCAAGAATGTTAGACCATAAAGAAGCGATCATATCGCATTTAAGCTGGGCAAGTCTTTTTCTGGGGTTTCATACCTTGGGCCTTTATGTTCATAACGATGTCATGCTTGCTTTTGGTACTCCGGAAAAACAAATCTTAATTGAACCGATATTTGCTCAATGGATACAATCTGCTCATGGTAAGACTTCATACGGATTCGATGTACTCTTATCTTCAACGAGCGGCCCAGCCTTCAATGCAGGTCGAAACATATGGTTACCCGGATGGTTGAATGCTGTTAATGAGAATAAGAATTCTCTATTCTTACCAATAGGTCCCGGAGATTTCTTGGTTCATCATGCTATTGCTCTAGGTTTGCATACAACTACATTGATTTTAGTAAAAGGTGCTTTAGATGCACGTGGTTCTAAATTAATGCCGGATAAAAAGGATTTTGGTTATAGTTTTCCTTGCGACGGGCCAGGGCGTGGCGGTACTTGTGACATTTCCGCTTGGGATGCATTTTATTTGGCGGTTTTTTGGATGTTAAATACCATTGGGTGGGTTACTTTTTATTGGCATTGGAAACATATCACTTTATGGCAAGGTAACGTTTCACAATTTAATGAGTCTTCCACTTATTTGATGGGATGGTTAAGAGATTATCTATGGTTAAACTCTTCACAACTTATCAATGGATATAATCCTTTTGGTATGAATAGTTTATCGGTATGGGCGTGGATGTTCTTATTTGGACACCTTGTTTGGGCTACAGGGTTTATGTTCTTAATTTCTTGGCGTGGGTATTGGCAGGAATTGATTGAAACTTTAGCATGGGCTCATGAACGCACACCTTTGGCTAATTTGATTCGCTGGAGAGATAAACCAGTTGCTCTTTCAATCGTGCAAGCAAGATTGGTCGGATTAGCCCATTTTTCCGTAGGTTATATATTTACTTATGCGGCTTTCTTGATAGCTTCAACATCAGGAAAATTTGGTTAATTGAGTATATTTATTGTTTGTTTCTATGCTGTATCATCAAAAATCTCATTTCTTTCGCTGGAGGAGAAGGAGAATTCTACCTTCTTATATGTTTACATCCAGGATTTGAACTGTATCATTAATACCAATAGGTAACTGAATATTATGGCAAAAAAAAGTTTAATTCAGAGGGAACAAAAGCGAAAGAAATTGGAAGAAAAATATCGATTGATTCGTCAATCCTTAAAAAAGAAAAGAAAAGGTTCATCCCTGAATCCAAAAAAAATAAAAGAAATTCAGAGAAAATTGCAATCCCTACCACGTAATAGTGCACCTATACGTCTTCATAGACGTTGTCTTTTTACTGGAAGACCTAAAGCTAACTATCGAGATTTTGGACTATCCGGGCACATACTTCGGGAAATGATTCATGCATGTTTGTTACCGGGTGCAACAAAATCAAGTTGGTAAGGATACAAATATTCTTTTTATTTGTACCTAAAATATTTGAGACCTCAAAGATATCGCTTCCCAATTGTACCTATTTCTATGGATTTTTTTGATTCAGAATTATGGATGCATTTGATATTTCTTTACAAATGGATACTTTCGACTAATATAGTCGATTAGTATCGATATAGTAAAGGGAGAGGGTTTTAATGTTTTTCTTTTTTTTCGAGAACCGTACCAAGGTTATAGCCCTTGGTACACGTCATAATCTGATCTTGAATTAGTTGACTATGATTCAAGGATTCAAAACATCTCATTTTCACCTTAAGATAAAGAGTTCAAAAGAACTAAGCAGAATTTAGCAGTAGGATATTCCCTTTCCATGGTGAAAATCGATAGAAAAAAAATCCCGCTACCGCAGTGGAACCGATGACCATCGCATTACAAATGCGATGCTCTAACCTAAATCCAATTTGAGATTTTCCACTCCCACTTACTTATCCACTATGATTGAATGAGGTTAACTTAAGAGTGTAATTAGGTATATGTAATTCTTACAATTTTTGTTTTCATTAAAAGAAAGTTATATATCGAGATATACATCAATTTTGATATTGAATAATTCAAATATTCAACCCAAAAATCAAATTCAAAAAAAGAAAAATATCAATCAAGTAACAAAGAATAAAGAGTCTTGAGTTAATAAAACTACGGAAATTGGCTCAACAACAAGTTTTGTTGAAAGCTCTTGAATTTAATCATAGCTATGCTATGGAATTGAAAAAATAATATTTATTTTTAATTATCTATCTATCTATCTATCTATATTGTAGATATAGATCCTATTCAATATGAAGAATATTATTATATTCTTCAAATTTTTGAATTCCATGCATGGAATAATGTTCTATTATTTCAAAAATTTTCATATAATTTTCTATTCTATGTTTTTTCAAACATTCCAAATCCAAAGGAATATAAATAACTTAAATTCCACGTTTTCTTTTAATAAGATCTTACCCTCAGCAAGGAAAACTCTTATCGTTTTTGCTGTTGTAGTTGAGCCTTATAATGACTTTTATGAAAATGTAGAGAAACAGAGCATAGATTGGTTTATCTGGCAAATCTTATCAAAAGATCCTTTTTTTAAGTCCGTAATAGTACGTACAACTCTTTTGAAATACAATTATGATTTTTTATATAGTCATGCTATATATTATGACTTTTTAAAAAAAAAGGATCATGATATATGTTTTGATTATCGTTACTCTAGATTAACCGATGGTGCTCTATGCCATGATGATATTTATGGCATTAAATATCATCATGTAGAGAACAGCTATCTTGACTATCATTTTCGTACTTTTAGAAAACCCGAATATAGGAAAAACAATGTTGCGCCTTTTTGGATATTGCTAAAGACACATCCTATTTTACTTAAAGGTTTTCTAGTTTTAAGATTCAAAAAAACATATAGTTATATTAATAGGAATACTTACTCCTATGATAACGAAATCAATTTGTATTCTAACAAAGTCAAAAAGATTTTTCGTATTGCTAAGAAAGCTTTGAAATATTATTTTAATGATAACAACCCATCGACTTGTAAAATAACTAATAACAAGAAAACTCCTTCTGAGAATTCAGAGAATATCCATTCAGTAAACTTGTCGAGTGACAATAATGCAAGTTTAGGAGATAATGCATCTCCAAAGAATACATCCTTCCAAAGCGCAGCGAATGTATTTGCGCCATACGCTCATTTATGGACTTCTTGTAAAAATTGTGAGAGATCCGTTTACAAGCAATGGGCACAAAAAAATAAATATATTTGTAAAAATTGTGCATTTCATTTACCAATGGAGAGTTCCGACCGAATCGAATCTTTGATTGATTTGGGCACTTGGGATCCTACGAATGAGACCTTGGTTTCTATTGACCCCTATGATAAGATTCTTAGAAAAGAAATCAAAGAAAAAGATTCGAAACCTTTTTTTGATAGACTATTATTCTTAGATAATGAAGATTACTTAGAGCAAAAAAATTTGGACCTTTCTCCTATAAACGAAGAATTACTCAAGTATTTAGGACTTGAAGATTGTACAAGTGATGAAATCCTAGAAACCGTCTTTGAGATAAGAAACCATTTAAGAATCATAGCAGGAATTCCAGATATTACATCTGATGAAATAATGGAAAAACTAAAGAAACAATTACGAATACACAAAAAAAAACTTGAAGACCTCATCAATTCTCTTCCCTCAGATTCAGAGGATCTAGATCCAGAGGGCACAGATCCAGAGAAATCTACTATGGAGCAAACTTATACAAATATAGACCAATTCACAAATACAGACCAATCCACTGCAGATATAGACCAATTCACAAATACAGACCAATCCACTGCAGATATAGACCAATTCACAAATATAGACCAATCCACTGCAGACCAATCCACTGCAGATATAGACCAATTCACAAATACAGACCAATCCACTGCAGATATAGACCAATTCACAAATATAGACCAATCCACTGCAGACCAATCTATTGCAAAGAAATACACGCTAAAAGAATTAGCGGAACTATTTCTTATAGAAGAAATAGAAACAAAAGCAGAAATAGAAGAAAAAGAAAAAAATCTTGCTTCTGCTGATAATAAAGATGCTAATCAAAATTCAGAAAATTCAACAGAATCCGAAGATTCAGAAAAATACAAAGAATCCGAAGATTCAGAAAATTCAACAGAATCCGAAGATTCAGAAAATTCAACAGAATCCGAAGATTCAGAAAATTCAACAGAATCCGAAGATTCAGAAAAATACAAAGAATCCGAAGATTCAGAAAAATACAAAGAATCCGAAGATTCAGAAAATTCAACAGAATCCGAAGATTCAGAAAAATACAAAGAATCCGAAGATTCAGAAAATTCAACAGAATCCGAAGATTCAGAAAATTCAACAGAATCCGAAGATTCAGAAAATTCAACAGAATCCGAAGATTCAGAAAAATACAAAGAATCCGAAGATTCAGAAAAATACAAAGAATCCGAAGATTCAGAAAATTCAACAGAATCCGAAGATTCAGAAAAATACAAAGAATCCGAAGATTCAGAAAATTCAACAGAATCCGAAGATTCTGAAGAATTCAAAGAATCAGAACAAGATATACCTTACATGGATAAAGTTGATTTCTATCAAAAAGAAAAAGGTTTGACTGACGCTGTTCAAACAGGAATAGGTCAACTCGACGGTATCCCTGTAGCACTTGCGGTTATGGATTTTCAATTTATTGGAGGAAGTATGGGATCAGTAGTAGGTGAAAAAATAACCCGTTTAATTGAATATGCTACCAATAAATGCTTGCCCCTCATCATTTCCTGTGCTTCCGGAGGAGCTCGTATGCAAGAAGGAACTTTCAGCTTAATGCAGATGGCTAAAATTTCTTCGGCTTTATTGGACTATCAAGTAAGTCAAAATTTACTTTTAGTGTCACTTCTTACATCGCCTACAACAGGTGGTGTTACAGCCAGTTTTGGAATGCTTGGCGATATAATTATTGGCGAACCAGATGCATATATTGCATTTGCAGGTAAAAGAGTAATTGAAGAAGTAATGAAAATCATTGTACCTGAAGGTGTACAGGAAGCTGAATACTTATTTGAAAAAGGCTCATTGGATTTAATTGTACCGCGTAATCTTTTAAAAGGTGTTCTTAGTGAATTATTGAAGTTACATGGGTTCTTTCCTTTGAATCAAAATAAAATTTTGAATCTCAAAAGTAGATACGAAATCCTGTATAAAAAACCTCCAGGGTTTCAATCCTTTGAAAAAAAAAAATGAAAAAAAAATCTGATCGAAATTTGTCTATCCAATTCGAATAGATGTAGATGAGAAAAATCGGAGAGTTATGTTGCTATTTTCAATAGCAAAAATTTGAGACACTAGAGAAACAAAAAAGAATATTTTATTCATTTAATTTAGATATTAAATGCGCATTCAGTCTTTTTGACTGAATTTATCATATATACTTTCTCATGTATACTATACAATATGTGAGAATCATGATACAATAAGAATTCAAAGAGTTTACACTAACAAGTTTTTTTCTAATTTGAATGAAATTGGGTTAGGTTTCAAAAAAGATATTTGAATCCCAACTCAACTAAAAAAAAAGGAAAGGATCCTTTAAAATATGAAATGGATATCTCTGTATCTTTTTTGAATTGAGATTGAAAATTCATACTTTCGAAAGATAATAAAATATGAAAAAAGCTAAACGTAGAATTTCGATTCCACGCATGAATCGGCGTTTCATGTTTGTACGTTCTCGTCGTTTATATAAAACTATAAAACGTAAAATCAAAAAAGGACTTATTCATATTAAAACAAGTTGTAATAATACAATTATAACTGTTACAGATTGGGGGGGTCAGGTAGTTTCTTGGGATTCCGCTGGTACTTCTGGATTCAAAGGTCCAAAAAGAAAAACACCCTATGCTGCTCAAATAGCAACAAAAAATGCTATTTATATGTTAGTGAAACTGGGTATGGAACGAGCAGCAATTAAGATAAAAGGTGGCGGTGCCGGAAGAGCTACAGCATTAAGAACGATTGCTCATAGTGGTGTAAAATTAAGTTTCATACGTGATGTAACACCTATCCCACATAATGGATGCCGGCCTCCTAAAAGAAGACGTGTTTAAAATGATTATCAATGAAAAAATAAGCCACAGAGGACCTCACCGTTCGAGGCGTAACCATAGAAACGATGGAACCCACTATTTTGTTGTTTAAGATAAAATTCTTTATCTTTATGGAAAGGTCAAATAGGGGAAAAGCAAGAATCGTGGTTGGGAAGGTTATAGTAGCAAAAGCCATTGGAATCGATATCTGATATATTGGAGTAATCCATTTTGTTATTGATTGAACTAGGCAGAGAAAAGAATAACTGAAAGAGGAGGAAGTATGCCCACAGACCGATAACTTGATCAACCCAAACGCCCGTAATCTCTTTACATAGAAAAAGGATTTTGCTGTGAACAATAAGTGGGTGGTTTACGTAAACCCAATCCTTTTTTTCTCCTTTGAAAATCCCCAGTCGGTGGGGACTTTTGGTATACCAATGGGCATATCTGAGTCAACAAGATGATCGTGATATTTCTTTGTATATACACTCTCCGGGTGGAGACACACTATCATCAATACCTATTGTTATAAAACATGTGCAAGGTAGGGTTGATGTGCGTACAATAGGTATGGGATTAGCTGCATCAGGTGCATCTTTAATTTTGGCCGGAGGAACAAAGACTAAACGATTCGCATTGCCTCACGCTAGGATTATGATTCACCAACCTCGGACTGCCCCTTTTATAGGCACTCCACGTGAAATAGAAAGGGAAACAGAAGAACTGTTTAGACTTCGTGAGGTTATTGCGGATATGTATTCACAAAATACAGGCAGACCCATAAATGAGATCCAGAATGATCTGGAAAGAGATACTTATATGTCCGCAACAGAAGCCCAAGCTTCTGGTATTGCCGATCGCATAATACGCAAGAAACAAAAAGAAGAAAATAAGAGAAGATCCTGAATGATCTGAATGATTTTGTGTCCATCTATTTCAAAGTCGAATTCCTACTAGATACACGCTAATGAGAACGTTCCATGAGTCTATCGGAATTGGATCTCTATCAAAGGGATTTCATCCCGTAATGAATTGGTATGGTATATTCCTACCGTACCATAGGAAGATTAAGAACTCGAATCCTGATTAATACTAGGACTCATAAGGAAGAAATTGGAGTTATGGTATGATCATAACGCTTCCATCGGGTTATTCTAATCTACCTCTTTGTATTTTATGTTCAAAAAAGGAGAGATTATGGCAAAAAAAGGAGATAATGTGTTTTTAGAAGAATTGATGCAAAGATATTTACAAGAATCGGCTCTAAAACCACAGTGGAAGTGTATTGATTCATATATACATAATGTATGTTTACATTATGGTCGTTTCATTCTATTCCCACTTCCGAAAGGTCAAGCTGAGTGTATTGGTATTACCATGCGAAAAGCTCTACTGTTAGAGACAAAAGTCACAGCTGTCAGACGCGTGAAATTTAAGAATGTGAATATACCTTCTGAATATGGTAATATAGAAGGTATTTTTGAAAATGTCCATCAAATCCTATCCAATTTTTCAAATGTTGTATTGAGGGGTTTTACAGATAAAGTTATCAAAGCATCCATTCGTGTGAGAGCGAATAATCCAGATCCAATAGTAGTTGCTCATCACATCGAAAACCTACCGCCTACTCTAAAAATAGTAGATAAATACGGATACTTATTTTGTACAAAAGAAAATAAAGATTTCTCGATAGAATTGACAATCGAGAGATCTAGATTTTCTGATTTTCAAAAGGAAAGCATAGATAAATCGCAAAATAAAGATGGGAGTTATTTTGTAGAGAATATACCCATGCCTGTTATAAATGCTAATTATACGATTCATAAGTTTGGAAATGGAAATAAAGACGCAGAGATACTTTTTTTTGAAATATGGACCAATGGAAGTTTAACTCCTAAAGAAGCAATTCGTGACGCTTCTATGAATTTGATTGGATTATTTAGTCATTTTCTACATCCAGAAGAAGAGGATGTGAACATTGATTTGACAAGAAATCAAGAGACCTGTAATTTGCCTGTGTTCCTCCTTAGCTATGAAAAAACGCTAAAGGAAATAGTCGCAAGATACGAAAGTTTCCTTGACTTCACAGAAACAGAACTTTTAAAAAGGAAAAAAACTCAAGGGAAAGTAAGAATCCCATGGGATTCTCTTTTTGTTGACCAATTACACTTTTCACTCGAAACCAGTTCACTTATTGAAAAAGCCGGGATCACTACGATCCAAGACTTGTTTGTTGAGTTTTCTTCGAACAACTGCAAGAATATATTTCATTTGAATATGGAGGCACTGCTAGAAATAGCTACGAGGCTAATAGCGCTAAATGAGATTTTGAGGAGCTGCTCTAGGTAAAATAAATAAAAAGTTTTTATTTTGAATCCATTAAAAGCCTTTCTCTTCTTTTTCTAATGTTTTTTGACATTAGAAAAAGAAGAAATCTTTTCATCTTTGATACAAAGCTTCTTTTTTTTCGCGGAATGATTCATATTCAAAATAATGTATGTCAGGAATAATTAGTTTGAAGTAACTATTCCTTACATATCTACACCATAATAAATACTTCACGAATCCATTTAAAAAAGACCTAAAGTTAAGGACTTATCAATAGGCAATGTGGCTCCAATACCTAACCAAAGTGCGACTATGGTACCGATTAAAAAAACCGTTGTAGCTACTGGTCGGCGAAATGGATTTTGGAATTTATTGACATTCTCCAAAAAAGGTACTGTCAGTAATCCCAATGGTACTGAAACCATTAAAAGAACGCCCAATAACTTATTGGGTACTGTACGAAGTATTTGAAACACGGGGAAAAAGTACCATTCAGGTAAGATTTCCAAAGGAGTTGCAAAAGGGTCCGCCGGTTCACCAATCATGGATGGTTCTAAAACCGCTAAACCTACGTTACATGCAATAGTACCTAGAATTACTACAGGAAAAATATATAAAAGATCGTTGGGCCATGCGGGTTCCCCATAATAATTATGTCCCATCCCTTTAGCTAATTTTGCTCTTAACACAGGATCATTCAAGTCAGGTTTTTTTGTTATTAGGATAGGTGAATTTTTGTGTATAGATCCATCCCCCGAAGGAACCGGACATGATAATTTTTGATCATCCGGCTCGAGCAAGACTCAAAAGAATCAAACCAATATCGAATGTCTAATTAATATATTAATGTATATAAGACTCCATGATAAGAGTTTATACGATCCCATTTTCAAAAGTTACAATTCCAACCAGGGATTGCAACAAATTCGAATTTTTTTTCGAAGGAAATGCTCACTGTCCAAGTAGGCTTACAAAATTGATCATGATCAAGCGCTTTTTGGATTGTCTCATGTCTCTTGATTGGTTTTTCTCGATAAAATATCTTGATTTTTTCCATACAAAGTATTTACTTGTTACTAAAAAAATCTAACCTATATTCTTCCTTAGATCCCTTCTTTCACTCTGATAGTATGATAGATAGGAATCAATGCAAAGGAAATGAATGCATTTCTATACTAAAATAATGAAGTAGAGTAGATGAAATTCAGAAAATGGAATAGACAGAAATTTGAATCATGCCACATCATTTCATTTTATTTTACAGATCTTACAGAGCCTGTTTATGAATGACATTATTCAGGTATGATCATAGAGAATATTCTCTTTAAGTGAACCGGCCTATCTTTTACTACATAAATAAAGTAAAGGGTTTACGTAGGTCTTGGCTGGATCCGGAGACACCTTTGGTTGTGATTTATAACGTGGCGGAGAAAATCATATCATGTATCCGCATGGCTAAATCAATAGTTCAAGTCACACACTCCCATAATCCATCCTTTCTTTGCAAAATTCACTTCAACTAGTCGTATTAGCTACGGAATAGAAGACTCTATGGTTGAAGAGAAGTATCTAAATAACATGTGTGATTTTTTTTTTCAAAAAAACCATATATATAGCAATGAAATCCTTTTATCCTCCCCAATAGGATATATGATCAATTGAAAATATTGATGTTATGTTTTCTTTATAAAGGACCTGAAATTCCTTGCTTACGTATCATTAGAAAGTGCATCAACATAAATACAGCAGTAAGAAGAGGCAACACAAAAGTATGTAAACTGTAAAAACGAGTCAAGGTGGATTGACCAACACTAGCACTTCCACGTAATAACTCCACTAAAGGTGATCCGATTAGTGGGATGGCTTCAGGTACACCAGTTACGATTTTAACTGCCCAATAACCAATTTGGTCCCAAGGTAAGGAATAACCGGTTACACCAAAAGATGCTGTTAATACAGCCAAAACCACACCTGTAAGCCAAGTTAATTCGCGGGGTTTTTTAAACCCACCTGTGAGATACACACGAAATACGTGTAGGATCATCATTAGAACCATCATACTCGCTGACCACCGATGAACCGAGCGAATTAACCAGCCAAAGTTGGCCTCAGTCATTATATACTGGACAGAAGAGAAAGCTTCTGTAACAGTAGGACGGTAGTAAAAAGTCATAGCAAAACCTGTAGCTACTTGTACTAGAAAACAAGTAAGTGTGATCCCCCCTAAACAATAAAATATATTAACATGAGGAGGAACATATTTACTAGTTATATCATCTGCAATCGCCTGAATCTCGAGACGTTCCTCAAACCAATCATATACTTTATTGAGATAGGTAACCCCGGGTAGACGACTCCCCCTCTGAGAACCGTATATGAAAATTTCATTTCATACGGCTCAAGCTGAAACACAAAAATAGGGATTTCAACGGATATTGAATAAATAGGTTAAAACTGAATTAACCATTTGGTGGATTTGAACGAACATATGAAGTAATAAAATCCGTAATTTGATCTTTGTGATTAAAATGCCAAAAAATATCAAGTTGGCTCATTTATCTTTTTTTATGTGGATTGTTACAGGCCTTTTGAATCTTCTCCTTCCTATTTTGAATTTTGATTCTTCATTGGATTTATTGTTTTCTGTACATAAATCAGACTTCTTCAATTTTACTAATTGATAGGAATTCTCTTGTTGAGATCCTATGAATCACTTGAAACCTCAGATTCATACTAGAACCACGATGATTTCTTCTCAAGTTAAACTCAAAGATTCTCTGAGTAAGAATCCTTTGATTGATCACTTTTTCAAAAATAGATTAGATAGAATGACTTGACTCAACAAGATCTATAGAAAGAGTTTTCCTTTGGTCAAAATCAAAATCTTACGAAGTATAATTCATTTGATTTATGAAATCACTATCATAGTTAATATATTCCCATTTTTTTGAGTTCGGTTACGAGGTCTGACTGAATAATAGGTATGAATCATAGTTTCATTTTGTCTTGGTCTATTTTATTTCGTGTTCCAGATACTAGAAGAAATATCTGACGAGGTTGAATTCATAGAGATAACAGATTTATTTGTTCTATGTATTATCCATAGGATCAATTACAACAAGTCACACACTCATTTTCCAAAAATACCGAAACAGATAAATTCCACGGTCGAACTACCAAAATCTTTAGAAATCAAAATTTTGAATGAATAGTCATTTTTTCGTTACTGAAAAGACCAAAACCTCATAGTTTTGAAAAGCCTAACTCCTAGGGATTCCATCTAATAAAACAGAAGAGTTGTAAATTTCCAAAAGAATACATAGGAATACAGCAAATAGAGCCATTGCAACTCCCATAAGTGGTGTAGTACCCCAACCCGGAGCTACTTTACCATATTCTGAATTCAAAGGTTTTAATAAATCTCCTACAGGAGTTCGTCTTGGTCCAGATCTAGAACTATCTTCAACGGTTTGTGTAGCCATAAATTCTATTCTATTCAATAATGATTGGTTAACATCTGTTGACTTTATATACTATTCTGTTGTACTTCTAAATAAACGATCTTATAATCCATTCTGGAAATTTTTGAAAAATGGAAACAGCAACCCTAGTCGCGATCTTTATATCTGGTTTACTTGTAAGCTTTACTGGGTATGCCTTATATACCGCTTTTGGGCAACCCTCTCAACAACTAAGAGATCCATTCGAAGAACATGGGGATTAATTGATTGAATCAAAGTAATGAGTCTCCTGGGAGGCCCATTACTTTGATTCAATCAAAAATTCTGTTATTTTTTGATTTTAGTTGGAACCTTAGGTGGTTCTCGAAAAAAGATAGCGAAAAAGATTATCCCTAAAGTCGAAACTAAAAGGAATGTATAAACCAATGCTTCCATAGATTCGATCGTGGTTTAGTTTACGATTATAGCTTCCACACCTATTCATTTAAGATCGATCATTTATCGTATAAAGAAAAAGAATCAAAGAGAAGATGATGATTCAAGTCAAGATTTCTTTTTTTTGTATCTCATGAACAAAAAAAAGAAGATAGAAATATACTACAATAATGCTGTATCAAACTGCTTGTCTCTTTGTAGTTGGATCTCCAACTTTTTGGAATGTTCCGAATTCCACTTGAACATCCAAATCTGGATCAATACCAGCAAAAACATCTCTGAACAAGGTTCTAGCGCCATGCCAAATGTGTCCGAAAAAGAAAAGCAACGCGAATGTAGCATGTCCAAAAGTAAACCAACCCCTTGGACTACTGCGAAAAACACCGTCAGATTTCAAAGTAGCTCGATCTAATTCAAAAATCTCACCTAATTGGGCACGTCTAGCATATTTTTTAACAGTAGCAGGATCTGAATAACTGACTCCATTAAGTTCACCACCATAGAACTCAACAGTTACACCTACTTGTTCAACACTATATTTTGATTCTGCCCTTCTAAAAGGAACATCGGCCCTCACAATCCCGTCGTCATCTACCAAAACTACCGGAAATGTTTCAAAAAAAGTAGGCATACGACGTACAAAAAGCTCTCGACCTTCTTTATCTCTAAAAAGGGGGTGCCCTAACCATCCAACTGCTATTCCATCTCCGTTATCCATTGAACCTGCTCTAAATAATCCTCCTTTTGCCGGATTATTACCAATGTAATCATAAAAAGCTAATTTCTCAGGAATTTGAGACCAAGCTTCTGATAAACTCAGATTTTCGGCTAGCCCAGCGCTAACTCTTCGATATATTTCCTGTTGAAAGTATCCCTGGTCCCATTGATAACGAGTAGGACCAAATAATTCGATTGGGGTAGTTGCTGAACCATACCACATGGTTCCTGCAACAACAAAAGCTGCAAAAAAAACAGCAGCAATACTACTGGAGAGTACTGTTTCAATATTGCCCATACGTAATCCTTTGTATAGACGTTGAGGCGGGCGGACACTCAAATGGAATAAACCTGCTAATATGCCTAACGTACCCGCTGCAATATGATGAGAGGCTATTCCTCCTGGAATAAAAGGATCAAAACCATCCACACCCCAAGCTGGATTTACAGCTTGCACTTTTCCAGTTAGTCCATAAGGATCGGACACCCATATTCCAGGACCGTACAATCCTGTTACATGAAATGCGCCAAAGCCAAAGCAAGCTACACCTGAGAGAAATAAATGAATTCCAAAAATCTTGGGCAAATCTAAAGAAGGTTTTCCTGTACGTTCATCACAGAATACTTCTAAGTCCCAATATACCCAATGCCAGATAGCTGCCAAGAAGCACAAACCAGAAAATACTATATGTCCCGCTGCAACACCTTCATAACTCCAAATACCTGGATTTGTTACAGTTCCTCCTGAAATATTCCAACCACCCCATGAATTGGTTATTCCTAAACGAGTCATGAAAGGTATAACGAACATGCCCTGTCTCCACATTGGATCAAGAACGGGATCAGAGGGATCAAAAACCGCTAATTCGTATAAAGCCATCGAACCGGCCCAACCAGCAACTAGAGCTGTGTGCATTATATGAACAGAAAGCAATCGACCGGGATCATTCAATACGACAGTATGAACACGATACCAAGGCAAACCCATGGAAATACCCCTTAAGAGAAATAGAAACTATGTCACTTTATTTTATCGCATTAAACTCAAAAGACTATATACTGTGTACCTCACCTTTTTGCAGTAGATTCTGTATCAGAAAGGGCTCATTTTGATTTCATCCCATTGAAAATCAAAATAAGGGAACAACTCCGTTCGTAAGAACAAAGAGAAGCAGATCTATTCTATACCCGATAAGTACCAATACGCAACGGGAAGATTGCATTAGAATTAGAAATTCTTGATCATTCTTTCAAATAATCAATCCCTTGGTTCCAGCATTCATTCTGTCTTACTCTATCAAAAAATCCTTCCAATGGATCAAATAGAAGTAGAAAAAAAAGAAGAAAAAGGAATGAAGGCAGGAATTCATGGATTTTCACGTTTTTTTATTCAAGTGTACTTTTTGAAAAGAAATAAATTGATGAAATTTTATGAGTATAGGCGTACCAAAAGTACCTTTTCGCCGTTTTGAAAGGGAAAAAAGTCGTTGGATTGACCTATACCAACGACTTTATTACGACAAAATCGTTTTTCTAACTAGAGAGATTACGGGCATTATCGTCAATCAAATTATCGCTCTCTTACTATATCTGGGTAAAGATAATGATGATATTTCTTTGTATATAAACTCTCCGGGTGGAGGGGCACTAGCATCACTAGGCATTTATGATACTATCAAAAGTTTGGTACCTAATGTGCGTACAATAGGTATGGGATTAGCTGCATCAGGTGCATCTTTAATTTTGGTCGGAGGGACAAAGAGTAAACGAATCGCATTCCCTCACACTAGGGTTTTGATTCACCAACCTTCGGCTTCCCGTTTTGTAGGCACTCCACGTTCAATAGAATTGGAAGCAGAAGAAATGTTTAAACTTCGTGACGTTATTGCGGATATTTATTCAGAAAATACAGGCAGACCCGTAAATGAGATCCAGAATGATATGGAAAGAGATACTTATATGTCCGCAACAGAAGCCCAAGATTATGGTATTGTCGATCGCATAATAAAGGAGAAACAAAAAAAATAAAATAAGAGAAGATCCTGAATGATCTGAATGATTTTGTGTCCATCTATTTCAAAGTCGAATTCTATTGAATATTCATGTTAATAGAAATTAACATCTGGTTAAGATCGATCTAAACCAAACAATTATATTCTGTATAAATATACATACAATATGCCAATTGGTATACCAAAAGTCCCCACCGACTGGTGGTCTTCAAAGGAGAAAAAAAAAGATTGGGTTTACGTAAACTACCCACTTATTATTCACAGCAAAATCCTTTTTCTATGTAGAGAGATTACGGGCGTTTGGATCGATCAAGTTATCGGTCTGTTACTATATCTGAGTCAACAAGATGATCGTGATATTTCTTTGTATATACACTCTCCGGGTGGAAGCGCACTATCATCAATAGCTTTATATGATGTTATAAAACATGTGCAAGGTAGGGTTGATGTGCGTACAATAGGTATGGGATTAGCTGCATCAGGTGCATCTTTAATTTTGGTTGGAGGAACAAAGACTAAACGATTCGCATTGCCTCACGCTAGGATTATGATTCACCAACCTCGGACTGCCCCTTTTATAGGCACTCCACGTGAAATAGAATTGGAAGCAGAAGAACTGTTTAGACTTCGTGAGGTTATTGCGGATATGTATTCACAAAATACAGGCAGACCCATAAATGAGATCCAGAATGATATGGAAAGAGATACTTATATGTCCGCAACAGAAGCCCAAGCTTATGGTATTGTCGATCGCATAATACGCAAGAAACAAAAAGAAGAAAATAAGAGAAGATCCTGAATGATCTGAATGATTTTGTGTCCATCTATTTCAAAGTCGAATTCTATTGAATATTCATGTTAATAGAAATTAACATCTGGTTAAGATCGATCTAAACCAAACAATTATATTCTGTATAAATATACATACAATATGCCAACTATTAAACAACTTCTTAAAAACGTAAGAAAGCCAAAAAAAAATGTTAAGAAATCCCCCGCTCTTAAAGGATGTCCTCAGCGTCGAGGAGTATGTACTAGGGTGTATGTGTGACTCGTTCAGATCATGACTTTGAACAGATGAGAGAATTTTTCCAGTATCAACGACCTATACTGATCAATAGGATATTTTCAAAAAGTATATGATATCATCCACCATTTATATTCTATAAAATTTATGGTTTTCATTGGTGAAAATCCAATCATTTTCAATTTGAAAGAAGAAGCAATTCTCCATTGGTAGCAAAAGGTTATCCATTAAGCGGAGGAGATAGCATTATGAAGAAGCAAAAAGGTTATGCTCCCTTTTGAAAGAACGGACTCATAGGGTTAGCTACCTAGCCAACTTTTCTAATTAAATGCCGTCACTGTATGGATAACTCTTAGTGTCAAAAGGGCTATTACTTTCTAATGAATAGGTAGAGCCAAAGAATATGAACTATACAAGTTCACAAAATCTTTTGATGATGATTATCAATGGAAAAAAAGCTCCGGCGTATAGAGAGAACCTCACCGTTCGAGGCGTAACCATAGAAACGATGGAACCCACTATTTTGTTGTTTAATATAGAATTCTTTATCTTTATGGAAAGGTCAAATAAGAGAAAAGCAAGAATCGTGGTTGGGAAGGTTATAGTAGCAAAAGCCATTGGAATCGATATCTGATATATTGGAGTAATCCGTTTTGTTATTGATTGACCCTAGGCGGAAAAAAGAATAACTGAAAGAAAAGAAATCGAATTCATTAGTTATTCATTCAAATTGAATGGAATTCAATGACCAGAGTAAGGCGAGGATATATAGCTCGAAGACGTCGAAAAAAAAATCGTTCCCTTGTATCAGGTTTTAAAGGAGCTCATTCAAGACACACTCGAACGATTAACCAACAGACAATAAGAGCTTTGTTTTACTCTTATCGAGATAGAGGAAGGAAAAAGAGATATTTTCGCCGTTTGTGGATCACTCGAATAAATGCAGTAACTCGTGAAAACCAAATATTTGATAGTTATTCTCAATTTATCCACAATCTGTACAAGAAGCAATCGATTCTTAATCGTAAAATACTTTCACAAATAGCAATATCAAATAAGATTGGTCTTTCCAAGATTTCTTATAAAATTATTAAACCTAATAAGGTAAATGAGGAGATACTAAAATAATCTATTAGTAATGATGAAAAAAGGATTCCCCGGAGAATGAACTCCGGGAAGATATAAAAGGAAAATCGATTGAGATAAAGAAAAATAGTAGCAATTAAGAGCATCTCTCAATAAAAAGATTGTTTTTCCTTTTTTTAAAATACAAGAATCCAACCAGCTTTCTAAACTTTTTCAAAAAAAATCTACATTTTAGCTTGAATTCCAATTTGGGATTTTAAGTCAATTGGGAAGTATGCTTATGGATTTCTGGTTTTAGGAGAAGGAGTTCCCGGTTCCGTTTTCGGACGAGTAGTTCTTGGTTCCGTTTTCGGACGAGTAGTTCCCGTTTTATTTTTAGGACGAGGAGTTCCCGGTTCAGTGTTAGGACGAGTAGTTCTTGGTCCAGTGTTAGGAGGAGGAGTTCCCGTTTCATTTTTCGGACGAGGAGTTCCCGTTTCATTTTTCGGACGAGTAGTTCTTGGTCCAGTGTTAGGAGGAGGAGTTCCCGTTTCATTTTTCGGACGAGGAGTTCCCGTTTCATTTTTCGGACGAGGAGTTCCCGTTTCATTTTTCGGACGAGGAGTTCCCGTTTCATTTTTAGGACGAGTAGTTCCCGGTTCAGTGTTAGGACGAGTAGTTCTTGGTCCAGTGTTAGGAGGAGGAGTTCCCGGTTCAGTGTTAGGACGAGTAGTTCTTGGTCCAGTGTTAGGACGAGGAGTCCTTGGTTCATTTTTAGGAGGAGTAGTTCCCGTTTCATTTTTAGGACGAGGAGTTCTTGGTCCAGTGTTAGGAGGAGGAGTTCCCGTTTCATTTTTAGGACGAGGAGTTCTTGGTCCAGTGTTAGGACGAGGAGTTCTTGGTCCAGTTTTAGCACGATTTTTTTGTGATTTTTTTTTTTCTTCATTTTCAAGACGACGTTTTAAAATCTCTAGCCTGCGTTTCCTAGCATATATCTCATTTGCAACAAAAGGTAAGAAACCTAAAATACGAGCTTTTTTTATAGCATTAGTCATTAGTCGTTGTTGTCTTAAGGTTAATTTAGTAACTTCTTTAGGTATGATTTTTGCTTGCCAACCAATAAATCGACTAATTACACCTATATATTTATAATGGATTTGACTCCTTGATCTAATGAAGAAACGTTTACGAAAAAATTGCTTACGAATACGATTACGATATTTAGAATATCTAGGAGATTTATGGCAAAATTCAAATTTACGACGAAGAATAAGGTATTGACGAAGAGGAATATCTTTACCAAATTTTCCTAAACGAGATTTAGGAAAAGGTTGTTTGGATTTACGAAAAAAGTTTTTGAATTTACCAAGAGGTTTCTTGGGTTTATGAATACGAATAGGTTGCTGGAGTTTATCCATGGTTTATTCCTTATCTCGAAAATTCGATTTATTGATTCATTTAAGATCCAACCAAAATAGGTTTTGATTCATATATCATTTGATTATTTCATTCATCTATCAGATATCATTCAAAAATAATTTGATTATTTCATCCATCTATTATATATCTATACTCATGAGAGAATCTCCATACGAAAATGAGATTAAGTTTGATTCATAGATATTCTTTACTATTATCTAATATAGTAATATGGTGAAGTTCTTACTTCGTGTATTGCTTGCAAAGATCGAAGATATTATGTTAGTTTCCTTCGATCTATATCTTGATTTCCCTATGAGTTGTATGTTTGTTACAATAGCGACAGAATTTTCTCAGTTCCAATAAACTGGGTGTATTGGAACGATTTTTTTGGGTAATATATCTAGAAATACCCAGTGATTTTTTATTATCACTTCTTTGAACACAACTAGTACATTCCAAAAAAACTCTGACTCTTATATCTTTCCCTTTAGCCATGAATCTCCTTTATATATTTTGATTGGTTTTTTTAACTCTCCTATTTCCGGTTTTTGAATCGAAAAAGAAGAATAAAATCAATAAGAATTCTTAATTAGTTATTCCATTTCGAATCGAAAGATCTTTTGGCAATTACCTAATCAATTCAATATGTATTATTCGAGTGTTAATAAAGTAATTTATTACTTGTATTAAATTAATACAATCTCTTTCTAAGTATCTCGTTTTATTCGAAACCCCCATAACTTTCTTATTTCAGTCTCTTCTTTTTATACTATGATTTCATGTAGCTTACACTAAACTAATTAATTCCATCTTTTTCCTAAATGTGATCTTGGGCGGACTTACTGGATTTTGATTCAGTACATTTTGAATGAGCTTTTTCTTTATATCCCCCTATCTATCTAAAGATTTGAAAAAAGAATCGTCAGAATTCTATTCTCCTTTATTTCTTCACATATTAATGATTTTTTAATTGAATATCAAAAAAAGGGGAATGACAAAGCATCTGGGAATAAACGATTAATTTCTATTAATAGACCTGCTAAAGAAGCAAACCATAGAGTACTTATTACAGGTGCCACAGAGAGATATGTTTTGATATCTTGCATTGCAAATTCTCTTTCTTTACTTGATTGGAATCCATATATGGTCAGATGCTGTAATTCTCTATTTTTTGTATTCATTTTTCTTTTTTTTCCTACGCGGAATTCCTATCTAAAATTCTAAAATTGATTATGGAAGATGAACCAATCAGAATTTTCTGCCCGGCCTAAAAACAAAAGAAAGAAGCCCTTTTTATGAGTATTACTGTTCAAATAGGAATTCTTTATCTAGAAGTTCGATTAGGTTTCAGATATTTTATTCTTTTATTATATGAAACCAGAAATAATAAATGACAACAAACTTTGATATAGTTTGATATAGATATCAAAAAATGACTATATATATGGAAAAGAAGACAGACAATGATACTCTAGAACAAGTTCAAAAAGGGGTGTAGCGCAGCTTGGTAGCGCGTTTGTTTTGGGTACAAAATGTCACAGGTTCAAATCCTGTCATCCCTACCTATAACTTCTCCTGTAGGAAGTGAAGAGGGATTCGTTAATTTGCATATACTATATGTATAAGCAATGCGTTAGGATTTCTATCCTAAAAGATTTTTTTGATTTGATTGAAACGCGCTCTTAGTTCAGTTCGGTAGAACGCGGGTCTCCAAAACCCGATGTCGTAGGTTCAAATCCTACAGAGCGTGATTTCGTCTATATAAAAACAAAGTGAAATTCAAACTGAAATTTGACCTACAGTAGGAAAGAGACTAATAAAAAAAAGAAAATTTGGAAAATCAAAGATCCAACTGATCACTACGTCTGTATTGTAAATATGCAGTCACAAATAATCCTGCCAAAGTGATAGGAATTAGACCTAAGACAATTCCAAATAGAAAAACTTCAATCATTTCGATTTGAGCAGATAAAAAAAAGAGGTTAAGATCTATCTTTAAATAATAATCTGAATTATCTATGAATCTTAATAACCAAGAAAAAATTGGCAATGGTTGCGGAAATAACCATAGAATACACGAAATCCCCGAAAAAGATTTTTTCGGAATTTTGCATTCAATTTATTTTAAATAAGCCGTATCTTTCTTAAACCAATAAATAGAACTAAGGTTATCGTTAAAACAGCCATTAAAAAACAGAAATAACTAGTTATAGTAAGCATAAAAGGCCAAATTTTTTATGTTTTTTTACTCCATATACTGATAAAGTATTTACCTAAGTTCAAAATACGATGGTAGTTTTTATAATGGAATATTTCCAATTAAATGAGTCAAGAATTCATGAATTCTTGATCATTATCGATAATACTAATTAAAGGAATAGAGTACTTAATTATTCAAAAATGGATTCATTAGATATGATATCGATTCATTCTTTGATTCCGAGCCAACAAATCTTTCTTTAGAAAGAAGATCTTTTGTTTCATGATAGCCTGCTTCAGTCCCCTTACGAAATTTTCGTTATTGGGTTAGCCATAATACACTTCACATGTTTCTAGCGATTCACATGGCATCATGAATTTTTTGTTGACACGGACAAAAGAAGGGAAAATCCCTGAAATGATTT
>JAMFTS010005330.1:0-27731 GCA_028095005.1 Rhynchospora pubera | reverse complement strand
AATGCAAGTGAGCGAGCACATAAGTACCACTGTTCCTGTGTACCAGTATAGCAAAAATGCAAAGTAGAACAATATAGCAAAGCAGGTAAAACAAGGACTGATAAAGTCACACTTGTTCAACGTCTCATTCAGCTTCACCACAATCTAACCAGCTTTGTGGTTAATTGGTCCGTCAACAAGACTTTCAAATTCATCAATATACCCTGCAATTTATGTTATTCAGATAAAGTATTAAAAGAAAAAAGAAAATCAAGTTATATGAAAATAGAACTATGGGATATTAGGATAATAACTTGCAGTTGCACACATGTTTAGTAGAAATAAGTGTGGATTAAAAGTGCTAGACATTAATTTACTCACTTACAAGTTGCAAATATGAGAGTTAAATTTTTCGAAAGACAAATGTTCTTTGAACTGTAAATAAGGTTTCAACTGAAGCGAGAGAAAGGAAAATGTGGTACAATTTTACCAGAACAGCTGCAAAAAATATAAAAATGCACCACAAGTGAAATGAAGTAAACAAGTGAAGCAAAGAATTCGAATTCTCACATGAATAATATTTGCTACCCAAAAGAGGTATTTGATGAGGTTGGGAACCAGGAGGGATCGGATGCTGCGACGACAGAAAAGAAGGGGTCGGGACTCGAGAGCCGACAGTGGGTCCTACTTTGCATGCGGCAGGGATTTGAGACAGTGGATCCCGCTTTTGCCAGTGGCAGAGATAGGAGCGGGGCAGTGAGGGCCTGAGAGAGTGCGAGGTGAGAGGTAAGCGGCGGTACAGCTGAGGTGAGAGGCGATTGGGTGAGGTTGGAGGCGATTGGGTGAGGTGGGAGGCAATTGGTGGAGCCGCCGACGTGAAAGGCAACGGAAAGGATCAGATTTGCAAATGGAAGAGGCGATTTACATAGCCAGTAGGGTTAGCGAAAGAGTGGCTTGGGGAAAACAACGATAATCCGTACACGAAACGTATCCAAATCCGTATCCAACACGAATTGTGTACGCATCCTAACGAATTTTGACCGAATTTGCTAGTCAAACTTATTAAAATAATAAGATACGCCACGTGGAGCGTCGGGTGCGAATCGCACGCGCGTCGCATGCGAATCCGCGTCGGATACGCGTCGGATACGGGATTCGTATATTTTTGAAGGTATCCGGGTAACATAGCTCTACTACAAGCGACTAGTCGAGTACAAGGTTTATTTGTTTGACCTTGGTTCCAAACCTCGATCACAGTTAACCATTTCTCTAATCCATATGTAACTATCTATTAAGGACTAGTTATATTATGTTAAATATCGGACAAATTAAATTACCTAAGCTAGATTACTAGTCTAAATCTGTTTTCCAAACTCATTTCATAGCGTTAATTTTTTTAAATCCCCTCCTCCCACTTAAACTAAATATATATGCATATCAATTTGTTATTAGTCCATTAAATTTGTTGTATTGTATGCCATCTCTTTTAATTTAACTTAAATGATATTTAAACATTCCATCAAAGAATAAACTACGAATAACGGTAGCAATGTATAACCAGAGCTGATAACTATCATCCACAAAAAAACCATCTGCTTCATCCAACTCTCCCCTCCCCTCCCCTCCATCTTCCGCTATTATCCGCGCGTCTGGATGAGGCATCTCTCCCTCCCTCACGCGCCCTCCCTCTTTCACGCTCCTTTCATCCCTCGCGCCCCTTCCTACCTAACGCGCCTTCCTTGTTCGCCAGCACCCTCCCATACGGGCCCTCCCTCCTTCACGCTCCTTCATCCCTCGCGCCCGTTCCTACCTAACGCGCCTTCCTTGTTCGCCAGCACCCTCCCATACGTCCTTTCTTCCTCCCTGACGATCTATTTCTCCTTCATCTCCTTCACACTTTATTTTACCTTCTTAAATTGAACAGATATAACAACTAACTGAACATAAACAGCAAATAAACTGAACATATGGAACAAACAATGTGGATTCAAACAAAAAAGTAAAAGTGAGCAAATAAATGACAAATAAATTGAATAGTTATAACAAATAAATTGAACAATTATAACAAATAAACTGACAAATGTAACAAACAATGTGGACTCATACAAAAAATAAAAATGAGCAAATAAACTGAACAGAAATGACAATTAAATTGAACAATTACAACAAATAAATTGAATAGATGTAACAAACAATGTGGACTCATACAAAAAGTAAAAGTGAGCAAATAAACTGAACAGAAATGACAATTAAATTGAACAGTTATAACAAATAAACTGAACAGATGTAACAAACAATGTGGACTCATACAAAAAGTAAAAATGAGCAAATAAACTGAACAGAAATGACAATTAAATTGAACAGTTATAACAAATAAACTCAACAGATGTAACAAACAATGTGGACTCATACAAAAAGTAAAAGTGAGCAAATAAACTGAACAGAAATGACAATTAAATTGAACGGTTATTGATATCTCTTATTTATATACACGTTTTGACCACACTTGACGCCAAAATACTACCCAAACCAATAATACTCACTGTACTTTTGCATTATATTTGGAAAGATTGGATACTGCCGTGGAATTTGACTTGTTTTGTAGGAACTTGGTGGATTGGACATAATTATTACATAAAAAGGGTGGATTTTGAAGAAGAAAATGATTGAATGGAATTTATAGCACTGTAGATCTCATACTAAGCTTTCCAACGATCTTTGAATCACCTCAATCGGAGTCCGGATGAAGAAATTATGGACAAAATATTATGAGTGCTCGATTCCAGAATTTCGGTCCGAAATGTACGGATTTCGGTCCGAAATCCACGTATGGAAAGTGAAATTTGGCAAGTTTCGGAGAAGGAAAGGAGATCTCTTGCCCTAGCCGCCTCCTAGCCTTTTCCTTGGTGTATTTAAGCACGAATTTCGACCAGAGAGGAGATCCCACCTTCCATACAATAATTTCTATCTTTTCCACCACCGTTCTCACGCCGAAAGGCGTGGGATTCCACCTCTCGCAGCGGAGCATGTCCATGGCAGCAACTTTGGAGCGATTCTGGACGCGACAGCGGTAGAACCGATCCAACCACGACTTCGGACGATCGATATCTTGAGTTAGAAGCGATATTTGGTTTATTCGTTCCTTTTCTCTTGATATTTTGATTTGATGGAGTTTGTATCTTATTTTTCTTGCATGTTAGGCTAGTTAATGATGTCTTAGGTGTAGTTAGTAGATTAGTTTAGTATTTTGTGATGACTTGATTGCTTTATATTATGATATGTGATATGTTTTGTTGAGAATTATATCTTGCTTGGTTAATTTAATTTTTTGTTTGACTGTTTACCTATTGATGAACTGCAGCACCATTAGGACATTAAACTAGAACAAATAATTAGTTATTTAAGCACTTGAGGTAAGCCAATCGCTCGAAAGAGGAGGTTAGTTCGCGACCGAAAGGTGTAACTTTTACTGATCCGATAGGACTTTAAATATCTCTAGAAATCCAACTAAACATACTTAAATAGCTAAATCAAAACGAAAGTATAGATTTAGTTGTTTATGTGGCAAAAACCGAGTTTCAAGTCAAGTCAGAATCGAAATCGCGACAGCTGAGGTTAGGACTTAGGTCTGGTCGTCCAGTAGCCTTCACATAACATTGTGTAAAGATATCAAGTTGAAACAAGAGGTCTAAAGTAAGTTTTGGACATAAACAATATGGATTTCTGTCCGAAATCCATACATTTCGGTCCGAAATATGCCTCTGTCTCGGTGAAAATTGTAGACAAAGGTGCTTTGGAGCTAAACTAATTGAGCACAAATTCCTAGGACATTATTTGCATTTATTTTTAGTCCAGAAAATACCAAAAATAATTTATTTAATTGCACTTTAGATAATTGTCTTTTAAAATCATAAAACTCCAAAAATTAATTGTCTAGCTTTCGTGAGGAAGTAAAGCCTAGTAATCAGTTGTACCGTCCCTTGGGTTCGACCCTAAAGCTTAACTAAAACGACTAGTGAGGTTAGCCCTAGGTTATAAATTTATTTGATATCCTAGGTTAAAATTCCTTCATCAGTTATATCAAATAAATTTAACAGATATAACATGAGATAAAATGAAAAGAAAAAAAAGGAAGAAAAGACAAGTGAGAAACTAAAAATATCAATAGAGATGGAATAGAGATAGCAGAAAGGAAAAGAGAAAGAAGAAGGGAGCGAAAGGGAGTCATACCTGGGAGTGCGAAGGGAGAGCCATGCATGGGAGTGCGAAGGGAGAGGGAGGGAACCATGCGTGAGAGTGCGAAGAGAGAGGGAGCAACGCTTGGAGCGGAGGGAAAAAAGGTAACGCGTAGGTGAAGGAACTGGGTGAGAGTTGCGCTCGGATCAGAAGGCGATTGCCTAAATTGAAGGGCGGCGATTAATTGGATGGCTTGGATGACAATCCAGTGGATGGTAAGTAGTAATTACCATGTATAACATTCAATCATCCCTTTGCATGTACTATAAATCATACCTAGAGTGTCAAACTTCAACTTATTATTGAAAAGGTATTGAATTTAATTTTACTACCGGACATCACATATACGAATTGGGAAAAGGCCAAAGGGACTCAGCGCAAAAAAATGGGAAAAGGCCAAAGGTCTAAGATCGGAATTCGGGATTCCGTAATTGCGGTCGGAATCTCAGATTCCGATCTTGTGATACTATTTAAAAAAATATTATTATATTGATATTATTTTTAATATATTATATTAATTTAATATTATTTTTAAATTTTTCGGTCAATTTAATTTTATCTTATTGTCCACTTGGGCTTTCTCTTTACAATCATGAATCATTGTTCATTGGGTATTACAAAAAAAAAAAAAGAAAAGATTGAGGAGGCCATTTTGTTGGGCCTAGAAAATTTATAGAAAACCAGTCACACTCTCCATGGGCCTAGTACCATAACCAATTGGTGGCGCCAAAATCTTATTCTAGATCATTTTGTGACAACTAAACCCATATTATTTTCTTATAAAATAAGGGCAAAAAAACAAGTCAAACTCGCTTTGTAAGGCGCTGATCAAAATGTTATTTGTGAGGGATTTCATTTCATTTCATTTAAATATGACACAAATTTTGTTCATTTGATAATAAAATTTCTAATGAAATGAAATCCGGTGTTATAAAAAAATAAAAAAGAAAATTGATCAGGCCTAATTCTGCTACCGATATAAAGCTACACATTCTGGTCCTAAGTTTGCCACAGAGGATCCTAATAACCGAACTTCCTCTGTTTATTCCGCCTAAGCATCCAGAGATATAATCCAAGCTGCTTTCGTACACACGCCGACCAAAAAGAATTTTCAAATCCTATGTTGCAGGTACGCACCAGAAAAGGTGTCGTCATGTCCACTTATATTAGGTTATCTCTTTTTTATATTTATTTATTTATTAGAAACATCTCTTATAGTCTTACCCTTAACCTTTTATGTGCCCCTTTCACCCTTTATCTCTAAATTCCAAGGTCCCAAGGACTCGTTACACGGAGGCTATTTATACAGTTTTCCAAGGAATCAGAATTAGACCAAATGCATTAGCGCGACATGTTTTTTTTCTTTATTTTGAGTCAAAAGAATAGAATAGTACGTTGGTTTTTAGCAAATTCCGTTCAAGGCGAAGAAACGCTGTTTTAATAATAGGATTAGTTAAAGAAAGACGCTAAAACCCCGAGATTTTCTAATCGAAACACCTTTAATAAAGCGACAAAAACAAAATCAACTCGCCCCTTCTCTCTCTTGTCAGCTTCGTCTCTGTCTTTTCTTCTCTTTTTTGGTGTGTTTCTCTAATCGATCAAACATGGGGAACGACTTGGTGGATCGGGCGACGAGTGACACGTTGATTGGACCCGATTTGACGCTAAACCTTGAAATTTGTGATATTGTCAATCAAGATATGAGGTTAGTTTGATCAATTTTATTATTTCCTAGTTTTTTTTTTCCTTCATATTATCTGTTCGAGGGCGTTTACTTTTGTATCTGTTTGCGTGGTCAACTTGAATTTTTGTCGGACGTAGTAATTGCTTTTTGGGTATATTCAAAGTTGTTCTCTTTTTTCTTTCTTCTACTTTTTTGTTTTTATGTGGGTTTTGGAGTTCAGCTATATATGTTATAGAAGGGGTATTGATCACTGAATTGATTGCTGATTTTGCTTTTTTGATATTGGGGTTTAGACTCTAGAGCCTAGAGGTGTTATAATTCTGAGCCAAAAGAGGTTATATGAACCAGTAACATACCCAATATGGGTTCCATTAAAGCTAAATCAGATAAAACGGAACTTTTGGAGGTATTTTTGTGAATTATGTATAAGTAGTTTGGCAAGATATTTCCATGAAATATTAAGGAAAACCAAAGAAAGCTAGTTTGACAATCTTCTAATAAACTGTTGTTTTTACTTCTTTTTTTTTGTTATTATTTTTTAATAGACGAGCAAAAGATGTTGTAAAAGCACTGAAAAAGCGAATCAGTCACAAGAATGCAAAGGTTCAGATTCTTGCACTCTCGGTAAGTGTTACGCATCTAATTACTTCAAGAATTTTAATTTCAATCTTTGCATCATCTTCATTCCATTTTTTTGCAATATGTGTCGATTTTCTGTTATTGGTAATTGTCATCATATTTCAGTTGCTAGAGTCGTTAATTAAAAATTGTGGTGAACCAGTCCATGCTTATGTGGCAGAGAAAGATGTTTTAAAAGAGATGGTGAAGGTAGCTAAGAAGAAGGTATGTTTCTTTATTGGATATCAGTTGTACTTATTATACACTTTATTTTTAAAAATAATAGTAATTAGACTTCTTTTTTCATCTCTAGACGCTCGATGGCCGTGTCAAACAAAAGCTTCTCTCCTTGATAGACATCTGGCAAGAAGCTTTTGGGGGCCCGCTTGGAAAACATCCTCAATACTATGCAGCATACCAGGACTTGCTGGTAATTTTCTGATTGATACTTACCGAAGGATCTTGGAATGGAATTACTGTTGATTAGATTTCACTTAAATTCCGTAATTACAGATATGGCCCAAATAATCAAACTAAGCCTTGCTATAGGGTAGCAGATTTCCTGGTAACTCACTATTATAGTATCAGTGTAACATTACATAATAATTCATTAAGCATTTACCTTTAAAACTGTAAAGAAAATATGATAAATTCCATCCAACTAAATGTCTCTCTGCGCAAAGCTGTACTGTTAATGTTGATATTAAACAAAAATTTACTCGATGGAAATAATTTCATGCGTGCCCTTAAAAATTTCAAATATCATTGCATCCTTGTAAAGGAAAATCTCATATGGAAACAATGATGACAGTAAGAGATGGTCTTTGTGTATCATCATTGTTTAGTAAAACTATGAGAAACAATGATGATACACAAAGACCATCTCCTTGTTTAGTAACCTGTTACTGTCAAATATCTTTACTTGTTCCTTTTGTTCTCAATTTGGAGAGTAAAGAGGGTAATTAGGAATCTTTCAGTGAAACTAGGGAAGGGAGAATCACGGAGCATATATTTTTTTTGTTATCGTTATTGTACTTGATATATGTTGTATATGGTAATTTGCAGAGGATGGGGGTGGTACTTTATTTTTATCGTTTTTTTTTTAATTTTGCTGGCTAAATATTGATTTACCCTTGACGCTTTTGACTTCCTCACTGAATTTGGAGGGCATATTATACCTTGAAAAACAAGTTGTGTTTTACTTATATATATTTTTATTTCTTTTATCAGCGTGCAGGTTTCCTGTTTCCTGAAAGAACAGAGGGCTCTGAAGCAATTTTTACACCTGCGCAGACACAGCCTTTACAAAACCACCCTGCATCTGTGCGCACAGAGCATCATGACAGAGAACTCCCGGCTTCCACCCAACCAGAAGAAACCCTTATGAGGTTCGTAATTGCAAGCATAATAATGAACTGAATATGTGTGGCAATTGCACTAATTAGACTGGTGCGCACTATTATCAGCATGATGTTTATGATTTGGTGCTGATCAAATAGACATCTTCACTACTGCATTAGCCAAAATCAAACTTCCCAAAAAATTTGCTACCAAATCTTTTTTACTGTAACTGGTCTATTGGTCAATACCTGGTAGTGTATTGATACCTTCTGATGTGTTATTTGTTTTTGAAGTCATTTTGTTTGGGATAGTAATTTTTTTCTATGTTCCAAGGGTTAAATTTGCACTTTTTTTTTTTTTTTTTGCAACTTCTTTCAGCATAACGGAGATTAACAATGCCCTTAGCATTGTGGATGTTCTCACTGAGATGTTAAATGCTATAGAACCGGCAAAGAAAGGGGTAAGCAACAACTGTATTCAACTTTTTAGATTTGTTTGCACAAACTCAAAACTAAATGGAAGTCAATCCAAAATTGTACTTTCAAATAAGTTTGTGGAGTGAACTTTTCTTTTTTCTTTTCTGTTATAGTTGCAGGCAGTTGGTCAGGAAGTAATAGTTGAGCTCGTGGAACAGTGTCGTACTAACAAGGAGCGAGTTGTAAAACTTGTCGATTCCACCACGTAATTTGCATTCTTGTTACATTTAAAAAAGATATCTCGTTTGCTAAAAATATTTATTTATTGTATTTTAAAATGTTAATGACAGGGATGAATATATTCTTTCAAAGGCACTTGCATTACATGACAACCTGCAGAAAGTGCTAGCACAACACGATGCCATTGCAGCTGGCCTGACAGTTAGAGATAAACCTCTCCCTCCACCTATACTAGATAACAACTCTGCTAAACAAGGAACAAGTAAAGAGCCTGACAGTAACAGGTTACCTGTAAATTCTGTTTTCGATTTCTTTTTTCATTCTTATTTTCTGTTTAATTTTCACAACGTGATATTATATAGTAGAACTAAATCCAATAATATAGTCAGCCAATCAAGGCAAAATGGTTTTGGTTCAGTGAATATGTGCTGGGTGGGCAAAGTAAGTGCTCAATCCAACTTTTTCTCTAAGTAGTGCACGTCATTATCCACTTCCTTAGAAAAGAAAAAAAAAAAGAGAAAAGTAACTAGCATGGTTTTCTCCGTACAACTTTTCTTTCTGTTTTATATGATTCAAACACAGAAAATTGGTAGTTTGTGTTAACTTTTCTTATATGATGCTGTCTTATGCCAAATTCTTAGCCAGAAAATGCCAAAATAAATAAATAAATATCCCGTCTGACCTAAAATGCTTTGCACTGGCAGATGCAAAATTTGATGTAATTTTTAATTAAATAGTCTGTTAATGTGCATATGTTTCCTTTAATGTGATTACTAATAGTTCTGGGCCAAGCACAAGTAAAGATGAAAAACCAGCACCCCAGGTATTGGCACTGCCAGCCCCACCTCCCAAATCTACTGCCACCCCACCAGCTCCAGTGAAAGCGGAACCTCTTATTGACCTTTTGAGTGGTGATGACTATTACAAACCTGAATCAGACCAAAATCCAATGGCCCTTGTACCATATGATCCAAATATCACTGCTGCAGACCAAAATGTATTGGCTCTAGCTGATATGTTTGCCGACTTGGACTCTGGAAATCATAATAGCAACCAGCATAGCAACAATTATGGACCAACTTCTCAAGCTAATAGAAATCCACAGCGGAGGCTGTCAGCAGAACCTACTTTTCGTGCCAATCGAAACGTGCCACCTCAGCACATGCAGCAAGCACGCCATCGAAATGTTGAGCCAACTTTTCATGCTAATGGAAATGACCCCAACCCCATGGCATTGACATTATATGATCCCAAGTCTCAGCAAAATAATGCAAGCAACCAATGGAATGGTATGATTGGTATACCTTATTTCTTATCAAAGTTTGTTAATTACATTTTTCAAAAAATGAAAAGATTCTTGGTCATTTGATACGCCAAATTCAGCCAATGTACCTTTCCTTTGTTAACAGGTGTAAACAATCAGAACGGATCTCTTCCTCCTGCACCTTGGGAAGCTGTCAGCACCAACCCGTTTCAAGATAACCAAATGAGTTTGCAAACAAACTACCCGACCCAACAGATGCAGTCATACCCGATCCAGCAGCTACAGGCATACCCAGCCCAGCAGCCTCCACCAATGCAAGTTGCACAGCCTGGGTACTTAACTGTTGTGCCTCAGCCAGTGATAATCGGCCAGGTCGGCACTTTACAACCCATGGGAACACCTGCTTATTCTCCATATTCACAGATCCAAATTATGCCTATTGCAAATCAACAAACTATGTATGCTGGTCAGATGCCACAGTTGTACGTCCAAAATACGTATGCATATGGATACGGCAATGTATACGGGGCTTCAATGCAAGAAAATGTTAGCTTGTACAATCAGTCTTCAACTACAGTGGTCCAACAATCAACCAATCAATCCAAGCCAAAAGATAACATGTTTGGCGATCTTGTAAATATGACCAAATATAAGAAGAGCATGAATAAAAAAATTGGGGCATTGTAATTTGACTCCATATGTTATCTTTATTTAATTTTTTTCATGTTTCATTGGTATCTGATGGCGTTTTTACACGAGTATGTAATGTATGTATGCATTGCGAACTGCCTCGTTTTTTGAGGAATATAATAGTTTTATTATTGTATATTTCCCCGTACTTCAAAGAAACCGGTGAGTTCCTTCATCCTTGTGGCAGGTCTCAGGCCATTTTTTATTTTACATCTGGCGACCTCTTAGAAAATAAATTCAATCTCTTTAAAAACCTGTCACTTAGCTCAGCTACCCCTTCGGCGACGAGACGAAAGTCGAGGAGCGGAGGGGGGGGGGCGGGAGCAAGGGAGCGACTGATAACAAACGACTGTAGGAGCAGAGCGAAAGTGAATAGGCTTGAGAACCCTAGCTCAGACCATCTGATGCTAATCATTAGTATGAATTTTTTTTCTCTGTCTTCTGTAGTTCGTTTTGGGTCATTTGAGTGAGATTCAAATTAAGAGCAGCATCGATTCAAATTGAGATCAGCATTTTATGTGCCTTAATCTTGAACTCATCTTGATCCTCAGCATTAATAATTAAAAATGAATTACTGCCTAATTATTTAATCGAATACCAACTACAACCCGAAAACTGAACACAAATTGCTAATATTAAACAATAATTGCGTTTGAAAATGGGCTGAGACCAGCACAAGTTTCACACCAGATCTTTTAAAGGCCTCCAAAGCAGTGTGGTTTCCTCACAATAACCATCATCACGCATTAGATCACAAACGTATGTGAGAAATCAGTTGTGGCACAGTCAAATTCTATGTGCAAAATTTAGAATCACAGTTTCGACCAAGGAAGTTTGTTGCAATCCTTGGTGGAACCAAGACCCAAAATCATCTAATTCTTAGTTTCTTACAAGCAGCCTAGAACTGTGCAAGAGAACCATATTTTCCACTTGCATTGGCAGCATATTCAAGAATATAACATGAAATTAACAAAACAGAAAAAGATTCTCCAACTTCATACTCAACTTTTATTGTATCCAAGAAACTCTGAGGTGAGATATAACTAAAAAAGCAAAGAACATGAAATCATGAAATGTAGCCACAAAGCATTTAGGAAAGGCTACTCTGTCATAAAGGCATCGAGTTGCCTGCAAAGAAGAAAGCTTTAATTAGCATTAGCATCTGCAACTGTTTATTTATTTTCTGAAAAGGGTAAACAGAGGAATAAACTAAAAATTTTACCAAATTTCTATTTTAGCTCCTACATCATCAACTCAACATTCTAAATTAAATGTTAGTTTAAGTTGCAACTTATGTTGGGATTTAAGCCAACAAGAAAAAGTCTCCACCCCTTTACCTGAGGTATAACATTTGTTGAGAGCATAACAAAACAAATGCTTCGACAGAGTATTTCCAGTGACATTTAATATGGTTTTCTAAGAAAGTCCCTACTCATTACTTGAGGTTGCTGAGAGCACAACAACAAAAAATGCTACGATACAGTATTATCAGTGGCTCTTAATTTCGTTTTCTAAGAAAAAGCCCCATTATTGGAGGGAAATTTAAAAGTTCTCGAAGCATGTGTTAAACAGGGACCAGCTTCATAATAGGTCAAAGCAATTTTAGAGTATATACAGACACACCTCTACCTGATCCAGTACCATTGGGATACAAATTCTCTGTTCCAGATTATCTGGTATTCTCTAGAGTGAGGCCAATCAGAATTAAAAATGGGCCCACAATAAATAATAAAATGAAATAGGGTCCACATCTGTGACAGTTAATTTGACCCATACTTATACCAGTGCCATGGTGATGCCAATGCCATTGTGCTCATTTGGTCATAACTTCAATGTTTAAGCATAAACAATCCACATAACTGTACATTAAATTCTAAAGCTAGAACTGAACCCAGATTTTGAATGCAATAGTAACTGCAATCTGAGAAAACAAATTTGCAGGTAACATGGTTAAATTCAGTCAATGCAAATTTGCAAACAACGAATACGCAAGTAGCAAATGCACAACAAGATCATCATACCTTGTGGAATCAAACCCCAGCTCTGCGATTCCGCAGAGAGAACCGACCTAAGACGGCAGGACGCAATTGCGCTGTGGAGAGGTAATGATGATAACAAGCCCGCCGACATCAGTGGTAATCTACAATCAGGCCATGTTATGTTATTATTCAAAAAGTAAAAATAAATTACAAACCAAAGGATGGAGGTGGAAGGGATGAAGGGAAGCGAACCTGTGAATGGTAGAAGTGCGACGAACTGGACGAACGGCTGAAGGCAGCTCGAGGCCGATTGAACTCTTGGAGGTGGAGTTGTTGCGTAGAGAGGCAGACACGTTGCGAACTAAAGCTCGCGATCGGAGAGCCGCCATTTTTTGAGCTGGCACCGAATCGGAGGAGTGAGAAGATGGGTCGAGGCCTTGAGGGTTTTGGAGCTGGTCAGAGGAGAGAACTGATCAGGGGTTTGGGCCGTTTGGGTCGGATCTGTGGCTTCGGGTTATAGATCCGCTTTGCGATTTTTTTTTTTTTTTTGTGTTTTTACCTCAGGTTGATTTTTTCTAATATTGTCAAACAAATTTTCTCATATAATACTTTTTATGCTAAATGAAGAATTTTCGTTTTTAGTAGATTCTGGGATAAAGTATTCATGGTCCAATTGTTTGCTTGGTCACATAAATATCTTTCTTTTTCTATTGATATCGAAGTGATAGGTCGTCAATTTTGTCGTTTCAGGAAAATACACTTCGTATGGAAACAGCAGGAGTAATCACTAATCAAATTATTATTCTTGACGGTTAGAGATTTTATTTGTAGAATTGTATGTTTTCCGTTTTCTCTCCTCTTTCACAAGAATCACAACTGCACCACCTGTAGGAATCTGGCTATTAACTTTAAGGCTCCGTTTGGATCGTTGAGAATAAGGTAGGAAGAAGGGAAGAAATTTATTGGGAAGGAGTAAATTTATTGGGAAGTGTGTAACTTTTGTGAAGAGTTTGGATGGTTAGAAATAAATTTATTGGTAAAAAGTGGCTATTCCTTATTCCTTATTCCGGGAAGAAGTCATCCAAACGGAGCCTAAGATAGCATTTGTGAAAATCAAAATGAATAAATTTCTCGAAACAGTTTTTAATCCAGTGGTTAAGTAAAACACGCAAATCATGAATTTTTAACTTGGTTGAAAAAATTCTGTCATGAATATGTAAATTGAGACCTAGATCCCAAAAATATATATATATATACTAATAGTCTAATACTAACAATAAGAATAAAATAAGCAACTTACCTATAAGATAGGAATCCCACAAAACATCATTACTGATTCTGAAGTTAATATAAGAAGGAGAATCAGCAGTAGCAAAAATGAAAAATGCCAAAAGTAGTATTTAGCTCATCCATCACAAGAGATTAATCTGAATTGCAGTCTAATTGCACAATAAAATAAGATATTCTGTCACAAAATTGAGCACATAATATGCGATTACAAGAATATTCTTTCAATTTTTGTGAACCACCCATTTGTTATTACAAATAAAATTATCAACTGATTGTAAATTTTACACAGCTGTTTCGTCCAAAGCGCTTAGGAAACCACCCAAAAATCCTGCACCATTGCAATCCCCACATAATACCTCTTTCTTTCCCCTGCAAAGCGAGCAATATACTAGAATTAAATTCAAAATTATCAAAAAATTAAGAAAGAAAATATATGATTAACCTCTTACAAGTTGGATATAGATAATCTTTTCCAAAAGGAAGCAATTTAACAGCATTCAATAAGAAGCAAATTTGCTTTCATTTATGCTTCAAACTAAGTATTCCCCACAATTTGCTTTCATTTATGCTTCAAACTAAGTATTCACAACACTAATAACAGCAGGGGATGGAGCCCTCAATTTGGCAGAATACCACAATTAAGTCCCCACTGTACCCCAATTTGCAAGAAAGCTCAATTTGCAGAATTCAAGCTTAAATCAAATTAGCATTGGCCTTAATTAACCCCTAGTAGTGCCTCATACGTCTTCACTTCCAATAGGTTTTTCACTTTGCCATCTCAGTGCAATTAAAGAGGTACGAAATCCAGCTAAAAAGAAACCAAACTTGAAGAAAGTACAATACAAGCTTCTGGTTACCATGTCCCACTGAAATAGTACCAGAAACCAATATGGCGAGTATTTAAGTGTTCTGAAATGGGATTGATATAGTACCTGCAAAGCCAGCATAAGCCTCCGACCTTAAATTTACCATTGAAGTGTTCTTCCTTATTAACCCCACTTCCTTCGCACTGACCACACAACTTTACACCTATATCCATTTCCATTAAGAGCCACAAGTTAGACAACATCAAGATGGCAAGACTCATGCGATCATGCCAAATTGCAACAAATATGATTAGGGCTAGTTGTAAGGAAACCCCCTTGCTCCATTTGTCATATTCTAACCCTTTTTCTTGTAAATACATTTTAAGCTTTTGACCGCCTAAACACCAGATCTCCCTCGTAAAGGGGACAGAATTACACTTATTGTTTGGATAAGCTACCAATGTGCTTTAGAAAATGATAACACCACCATCAACAATAATAAAGATGATGATATTTTGGATATATAAAAATCACTCTACACTGGCATATAAAATGAAGTAATATTTTAAATTAAATATTCATTGAGAGGAAGAATGAAAATAAGTCTTTGTAGAGTGACATAAGAAAGCTGAATATCTACAGATAACTATAAAAATAAAAAATTAATAATAATAACATCCCACAGTTTGTATAATATGACGGCCTGCTATGTACAAGTCGGTTAAGCATTGTTGTACTAAACGTCTCTAGGTTTGTCGATTGCAAAACAATATCATTTGGCATTTAACAATCTTCTTTGAGTTTTATAGGAAGAAGATACAATTTATGAGGACTTGGATAAAAACTTTAAGAAAGATCAAGATCAAGTCATTAGAGAGTTTGTAGGCTAGTTTAGACTGGGATAGAAGGTATACTTTAGTCCTTGTTTATCCTTAAAATGGTCTAGATAGCGAAAAGCTCAATAAACCAGCAAAATCCTGTATTCTGTGACCTAGCGTCGTACAACGCTAGATAGAGTTACACAACGCTAGAACAGCTAAATTCATACTTTTGTGAATCAACGTTGCACAACGCTATATAGAGTTAGGCAACGCTGAGTCACAACGTTGTACAACACTCAGTAGAGTTGTACAACGCTACAGATAAAAACTTGGAAATTTTCCTGAGTACCATCGTGCAACGCCATATAGCGTTGCACAACGCCACAAAAATTCCAAGTTAGCTGTGTTGTTTTTACATGCAAAGTCTCTGGAGACGTTAGCCAACGTCTTTCAGCGTTGGGTAACGTTAGCGTTGTGTGACGGCATATAGAGTTGTACAACGCTCTGTTGAATCTGTCAGAGTTGTTCCTTTTGTCTTCCTTTAGCGTTGTGTAACGCCATTCAGTGGCAAGCAACGCTCTGACAATTTCCAACGGAATTGTCGGAGCTTTCCTTTGGTTTTACACTCCTGCGTTGTGCGACGGCAAATAGCGTTGCACAACGCTCTGACAGACCAACGGCTATTTTAAAGAGCCGTTAGAATTTACAACGGTCATATTCCAGCGTTGTATAACGCTATTCAGCGTTGTACAACGCTGTGGCCTGTTTTTGCTGGGGAACTGCTCATTTCGAGCCCTATATATATCCACCCCTTGTTCTCTCTCTTGAAAGGGCTTCACTTTGCAAAATTAGACCAGAATTGAGCCTTTGAGCACAGGGATACTCTCCCACTTGAGCTTTTCATAGCTAGACCATCTTGAGAGATTTAGTAGCCTCAAACACCACCGCCCCGACATTGTCGCTAGGTGTAGGTTGGAATAGATTGACAGCTCTTCTCCTTTGAGGCCGTTGTGCCATTCGAGTTAGGCCGATCCGCCTCGAGTGTCCTTGTGACGAGGTGATTCGGTTCGAAGTTGTAGTCCCGTTCTTGTTGGAATTGAACGGAGCGCGCCCATTTCGTGGTAGCGGAACTCCCGGAGACGTACGACTAAGGCTAGCTTCTTCTAGCGGGTCGGAACTCCGTAATCACATCGCGTGTTCAATTTCTCTCTCTCTTTTTCTCTTTATTATCTTGCTATACTTGAATTGCTTGTGTGCTTGCTTGTATTGGGTACCAATTGAATTGTGTTAGGGTAGTTCATACCAAACCGGTCCAAAACCTTAAATCGCTTCCGCTAAACCTTGATTAAACCCCCCTCTAGGCCTTAATTTAGGGACAACAAGCATCTTGAAGGCTATTTTTACAATGAATAATTTTCAAAACAGAGAGTGATTAAATGTACCTGTAAGAAGTAAGACTTAAAAACCATGAAATACCCTAGTCACCTAGTGTATTGCTAAATTGCAACATTATTTATTTATTTATTTTTAATTTAAAGGGTGCATAATTACAACCTAATAGCTATACACAAGTCCAAATAGGTTGCAAAATAAATATATTGCATAATTTGTTTACCCACCATTTCCTTCACAATTGGAGCAAAGAATACTTGATTTCTTCTTAGTCTCACTACCCTCCTTGCTTGAGTTAGTTTCCTTACTTTCAGCAGCCTGTTTCATCAAAATTTCACGTCTCAAAAAGAAAACTAAACTAAACTAAACCATAATTGAGCAAAACTGGAGAGAGAAAGGCTCACCTTGGCCTTGAGGGACTTGGAATTGAGATTCCGACTGGAGAGAGGAAGGAGCTTCGGAGCGTAAGAGGAGGAACTATGAGTACGAGAAGAGAGAAGAAATGGACCCGTGGAGGTGAAGCTTAGAGCGCTCACCATTGTTAGAGAGAGAGAGAGAGGAAGTGAGATAAGATGATGAATTGATGATGATGAAGCTGGTGGTGGATTTGAAGGATTCGGTGTGAGATAAGATATTAGTAAAAGATACTTGGAGACTTTCATCAATGCCCTTGTAAAATATCAAAATATTATTTTCAGTTTGTTGGAAGAAATAACACGTATATATATGTACACTTTGGAATCTATATTAATTAGTCAGTGCATTTGTCGCTAGACAAAACAATCGGATTGTTTTAATTATTCACTGAAGTTTGTTCATCATTGGAGTTATTGAACTTTTAATTTATTTTTTAAAAAAAAAGATAAATTCTTAAATTTGCAGTATACTATTGTAACAAATTAATAGTGAACAAACTCTTATGTGACCAAAAAAATTTAAATTTAGTTGCTATAATTCACATTACTAACAGAATTTAGTGACCAAAAAAAATTAAAATAATTTAACAACCTAAAATTTTAATCCATGAGGAGATTTTCAAAAGGCAATTCATATCTAGGATTATTTGCAAGGTAAATTTTTATTATTGAACTTTTGTAGGGCAGGATCAAAATTTTCCCCATACAAAGATATGAGATTCTTGGTCCTCGAAAATAAAAGCGCCGAATTTCCGAAAAAATTAAAACCAACGTTACTGTTCACTCGAATTTCGATAATAACTGTAAAAAAATTCGAAATTTTAAAAATAACGTTGTAGGATCGTCATCCGGATTGACGAGTGTACAAATTGCTTGGGTCGTCATCCCGGATGACGATCCAAGCTTGGATCGACAAATGAAACGACGATCCAAATATATTATGCAAAAAGTTTAAATATTAAAATATTAAATAATATTAAAAACAATTTTGGTTTCCTTGGATCGTCAATTGGATTGACGATCCAAACAAAAATGGCAGCAAAAGTTTTAATATATTTTAATTTACAATTTAGTAACCCTTAAAATTTTTATTATTACAAAATATATATAATTTGTGATTACAATTTAACTATAATTTAAACATCTATTATAAAAATATAAGTATATAATTAAATTATGCATGTTAAATATATAATATTGTATATGTGTATAATATTTATTTTATACATATATATAATAATATATGTATCATATATTTTATGAGAAAGTTTAATATGCACCATAGTGCATAGGGCATTCCGTGCACCGCGGACTTTTTCGGAGATATTTTTGTAAATTGAAAAATCTAATTTAACCAATCTAATCTACATATTGAAATCTCATAGAAAATAAAATTTTACAATTTTTGATATTTTATTATTATTATTTTCGAATTTTTTAAAACATGCCATTTTTGGAAAGTTGTACTATTTACAATATTCCAAAAATGGCATGTTTAAAAAAATTCAAAAAAAATAGTAACAAAATCTCTAAAATTGTAAAATTTGGTTTGCTATGAGATTTCAAAATTTATATTATATTGGTTAAATTAGATTTGTAAATTTACAAAAATACGTCCGAAAAAGTCTGCGGTGCACGGAATGCCCTATGCACTATAGTGCAATTTAAAATTAAATATAATTTATAGTATGACATGTTTAATACTTTTATTTGTATTTAATTTTCAACATACATATTTGTATGTATATAAAAAATCATATATATATGTATATCTTAAATTATTCATGTTGAATAGTTTTATGCATATATATTATTAGTGACTTAAATAGCGCCGCTATGAATCGCAATAGCCCCGCTATAGCGGTACGACATGATGGACCGCTACGGCGCTAAATTAAAAGTGCTGCCATAGCGGTCTTCATTGTATTTAACGTGCATAATTTAATTATATACTTATATTTCTATAATAGATGTTTAAATTATATTTAAATTGTAATCACAAATTATATATTTTGTAATAACAAAAATTTTTAGGGCTAAAAAGCAAAATTGCAAATTAAAAAGTATTAAAATTTTTGCTGCCATTTTTGTTTGGATCGTCAATCCAATTGACGATCCAAGCAATTCAAAATATTTTTTTAATATTATTTAATATTTAAATATTTTTCATATTTTAATATTTAAACTTTTTCATAATATATTTGGATCGTTGTTTGAATTGCCGGTCCAAGCTTAGATCGTCATCAGGGGTGACGATCCAAGCAATTTGTACACTCGTCAATTCGGATGACGATGCTATAATGTTATTTTTAAAATTTTGAATTTTTTACAGTTATTATCGAAATTCGAGTGAACAGTAACGTTGGTTTTAATTTTTTCGGGCCGAATTTCCATTTGTTTTATCGTGATGTTACAGTAATACTAGGCCCGGCCTAATTGAATTTCCATTTGTTTTATCGTGATGTTACAGTAATACTAGGCCCGGCCTAATTAGTGGACCAATTCTGGGCCTGCTTCTTTCATTGTTTTGCTGCTTTTGCACTTTCACACCAGTTTTAGTACACCACAACACAAGGTTGCTTCGGAAAAATAGAGGGAAAATGGTGGCCACACTTGCTCTATCTTCTTCTCTTCTCTCCAATCCGATCAAAGGTACTACCATTTCTTCTCTAGCTATAACAACCTTAATTTTATGTATAGATAACAATTTACCACGAATCAAATTTATACGCATCACACAAGTTCTAAATTTTTTTTTTTTTAAATTAAATAAATTAGGCTTGCTGAATTAGCTATAAAAGAGGACTAATGTACCCCCAGACCAAGTAACATCACTTACATTATATTCTTGTGCAGGAGAGTTTCATCATAGAACATTGTTTGGCTTGAGTTCACAATGGAGAAGAAATCAAATTGGCAATGCCTTTTCTAATAGGAAGAATTATCACAAAAGGATTCCATATGGTGCTGTTGCATCTCTGGTCCACATAAGAACTTGTCTCTAATTTGAAGTTAATTTTGTTTGGAATATCAAGTTAATTTGTTTTCAATTGCACTTTTAGTTTTTTTAGTTTACAAACTTTTTTTTTGGAAATTAGTGGGGAGCGCCCACCACTCTTCTTTAAGAAGAGCATCCAGAAAGCAATTACTAAGAATTTAGTTTACAAACTTGGGTGCTATAATCTTGATTATCTTAAAAGCAGTGAGCCAGTAACATCATAGTTTGCTAAGGTCCATTTTTAGCATAAACTTCACATTTGTTGGAGTAAATTAACTTCAAATTGATACCATGTCTTCTTTCTTTACTTATAAGTTACAATGATCTAGTAATAATTTACTATTCTCTCTGTTATTTAGCTTGGAAGAAAGCCAAAATCTGTTAAAAGGGAAATTGTGGTCCCTGAACCAGACTACCGATTACCTATTGCCGTACTGGGTAAGATTTATCAAAGAGAACTTAAGAAATTATAAAAAGTCATTTTTTTAGAGGATCCCTATCCTTTTATAATTTACATAATTTCTGAAATAGGTAATATATTGTTTCAGGTATAGCTGGTGGATTTGCATATGCTGACAATTTACTGGCAGCTGCTCCCATTGGACTACTAGGATTACTTCTACTCTTTCAGGTTAGCTTTGCATGATAAAATAACAGGTCTAGACTGATCAGATTTGGTATTGCTGTAATTATTTTCATGTCAATTTATTTCATGTGGGTAATGATCTTATATTATTAATTACTCAAGGGTAAAAAGAAACTGAGATTTTGTGCTCTTTCTTTGATTTTCAGACAACTAGAGTGAGATTTGTCTTTGATGATGACGCTCTGGTACTTCCTCTCTATTATTTAAAAAAAGAAGTTTGTATAAATAAAATTATGTTTTCCAGCATGTCAGAACTAATCAACTTCTGTGTTTAACAAGTAGGAGGTAAAAGTTGGTGACCAGTTGGAGGAATCTGGTGAAAATGTATTTGTTGGTGGGAAGAATCGCTGGAAGTAAGCATGACATTTTCATTTTTACGTTTTATTATGATTTTATTTTTCATTTGGAAGCTAAATTTTAAGGTCGCTATAATAGATATTCAACATTCGTGAACTGGGAACTATGGTGGCCACAGTTTCCAATTTTGGTGTATTTCAAGGAGACACAGACCAAACCTGAAGGACAAATTCACTTCTTTCCAGTTATATTTGTAAGTTGATTGAATACCTTTTACAAAGGGAAAATTCAAATTAAAGATTGAATATATATTCCAAAACATTGCACCCAGGATATTACTTATATATTGGTAACATTGCACCCAGGATATTACTGATATATTACTTATATATCAGGTGGTTTCAATCAGAATCATCAGATTATTTTAGGTTCACGTCAAGTTCAGATTTTGGGTTAGTCAATCAGGCCATTTCCAAGTTAAAGTCATTTATTCTCTTGGGGTGTTCAGAGTGATTTGGTTGTCTGGGTGTCTCAGTTCAGGCAGATTTAGCAATTAAAATGAGTCAGATCCAAGACTCAGATTGGATCAGATTAGTTCTCATGTCAGTCAGGTCAGCTTCGGTTGCATGTATTCCAGTCTTAGTCTGCAGGTTAATCAAGTTCTTGTTTAGTTTGGTTATAAGGTATAATGGTCGACTTAGTTTAAAAGGTAGGACTAGATTGGATCAGGTTTGACTTTGAGCATTTACTTCCAGGCCAGATCGGATACATGCCAGGGGTTGGAAACAAGAACAACAAGCATTCTAATTCTGGGGTGGTATTATACTATTTTCTTGAACCAAATTACACCACCTAAACCTAAAGATCAAACAAGCAATGATAAGTACAAAGACAAACAGATTGATGCCTGATGCACACTGATATTGTGGCTAGAGTCCTAGACCAAGCTTTTCTCATTTACTTCCTTTTTTGTCTTTTGTACAGAATGGGAAGCAACTGTATGATGTAATGGTAGAAAGGGCAGGCCCTTCAAAAACGAGTTCTCCAAAATAGCTTCAGAAGCACCTGCTTATAGTCTGTTTCTCATTTTCTGGAAGCTTCAAGCATCAGGGTTTTTTAGAGAGAAAAGATGCTCAAGTAATGTATACGTCTTTGTGCTCAAGATTTTTTAAAACTCGTGGTTCGATTAGGAAGTCGTAGACATTTTTATATGTTTATCCAAGGTGCTCACTTAAGGGCTTACGGCATATCCCTCCAGCCTCCAAATAACCATCGACTTTCGCTATCTTTCAAGAGTCACAAGTAATGTTGGTACATATTAATACATGCTACGAAAAATAAGAAAACAATTACAGTACTAATTATATAGTGAAGCTTAGAAAAAGGAAAAAAAAAATTCCCAAAAGAGATTTCTTGGGGGAGCACTGGGGTCAGCTATTTTAGGTGCTGGCAATCCTAGTAAATTTGATCTTCCCAGTTCAATACTGTGCAAGAAGCTCTGGTTAATTGGAATAAGGTGTAACGGTCAAAACTATTTACAGCGGTTGAATTCTTCTAAAATTTTTCTTCCATCGCTCATCCTTGAGATGAACAATTTCACTTCATCTGGATTCTCGCAGTTACATAATCCACATAAAATTACGTCAATGGTGATATCATCTGGCTTAAGACCTTGCATCATCATCTTCTCAACCAATTGTAGAGCCTCAATGATTCTACCAGTTTTACAATATCCATTGATTAATGTACTGTAACTATGCTGATTTGGCACAATGCCTTTTTGAGTCATTGTGTCGAAAAGATATGTTGCTCCATCAACACGGCCTTCCAAAACATAACCATGCAACAAGGACGTGATAGTGATTACATTAGGTTTAACACCTATTTCCTCCATTAAACCGACCAGCTTCTCTGCTTCACAGGTTAAGCCGTGCTTGCACAGGGAATCAATATATGCACTAAAAGTCACTACATTTGGTGAAATACCCTGACTTACCATCTTGCGAAATATTGCAATTGAATGGCTCCACTCACCAACAGAAGAGAGCCCATGGATTAAACAATTGTATGTGACAACATCTGGCATTATTCCTCGTGCTATCATTTCCTGAAGAAGCTCTAAAGCACGCAAAAAGGCACCCTCTTTGCAACAACCATGTATTAAGGTATTATATGTGCAGACATTTGGTTGAAGTCCACAGCTAAATAATTCTTCATATAATTCAAATGCCTTATGGCTTTCACCGGCTCTAAAAGAACCAAGAATGAGGCAATTGTAGGTAGTAATATTGGGAACTACTCCTTTAGCAATCATTTGTTCAACTATTCTCAATGCACTATTTCTGTCACCATTCTTGAAAAAGCCATCAATAAGAATGTTGTAGGTAAACAAATCAGCAACAACTCCATGGGCAGGCATATCTTCAAACACTCTTAGTGCTGCACTAACATCCCCATTCTTGCAAAGACCATCAATAAGACTGTTGTGGGTATTCAAATTAGGAACAACACCATAGGTAGGCATTTCTTTAAACACCTTTTGTGCTGCCTCAACATCCCCATTCTTGCAAAGGCCATCAATTAGAATGTTAAAAGTGATTACATTAGGATTCACTCTTTCGGTGATCATTTCACGGAGCACCTTCCTAGCCTCAGCAATCTCACCCTCTCTGCAAAATCCATGGATGAGAGTGCTGTAAGTGATTACATTAGGTTTCATTCTTGCGGTGACCATTTCATGGAGCACCTTCCTAGCCTCAGCAATCTCACCCTCTCTGCAAAATCCATGGATGAGAGTGCTGTAAGTTACAACATTAGGCTTACAGCAACTCCCTTCTACCGCCATCCTACGAGCCAGCTCAAGCCCTGTCTTAGTTTTACCACATTTGCAAAAAGCATCAATAAGAGAGTTGTAAATGATCAAATGAGGACGACATCCCAACAGTGGCATTTTAGCAAGTACCTTAGCTGCATCCCCAAGGTGCTTCGCTTCACAGAGCCCTTTGATAAGAGAGCCGAACATGATGGTATTAGCACCGCATCCTTCTCGCAAGGACTGGCCAAGCACACAGAATCCGAGATCCACCCGGCCCATGCGACGACAACGGTCTATGACAAGGCCAAAGGTATGGACAGCTGGAGAGACGCTTCCTCTGTGTCTGTGTGTGGCTCTCTTAAAGCGATTGAAGAGAGCGAGTAGGGTTGGGAAGCTGTCGGGATGGTCGATTTTGGCGATGGATTTGAGAATGTCGTTCAGGGCGAAGCTGGAGGGCCGGGGAGTAATGTCGGGAGAGAGAAGGCCATGAAAACGGGAGGCGAACTGTTGCAGCTGAAGGAAAGTAGGGAGATACTGGACTTGACTGGCCAGCGGCTTCGATGCCTTGCCACTCATTGAAGGTCGAATGGAGCTGAGCACTGGAGTAGGGGTCCGAAGAAAGAGGGGAAAAGGAAAGTAGGGAGATACTTGACTGACATGTATGTCTCCTGCGGTCGTATTGTGTTCAAATATGTTTAATTTTAATTTATTATTGTAAAATATTTAGTTTGTTTACGGAATTAAAATTTATTTGATAAAATATGTTAAAAATTTGTTGTGTCACGTTCATAATTGCACGAAGGATAAATACTTATCGTGCAATACGTAATATATTATAAAAATAATAATTTTAGAGTCGTCAGCGAAAAATTAAATATATATTTTTTTAATTTATTTGTTGGTGTTGACATAATATATTGCAATACGTAAATTCAATCATCAAATTGGATTCGAACCAATCGTCCATTCGAATATGGATTTCAACCGCTTTGTAGCTTCGCTCCTTGTCTACTTAAGCTCTTATTCGTCGATGACCCTAAAATTATTGTTTTTATAAAATAGTCCAATAAAAAAATTTTATTATACATTAAATGGAGATATTAATATATAAAAAATTTTAATGTACAAATAACAAAGAAGCGGCGGCAGTACCAATATCCTGAAAATCACAGTTAATTATGAGACAATTTATATTGGTTTGAGTACTATTTTGGTGCTAAGTATGGTCAAAATAAGCATATAAAAATGAGATATCAATTATCAAAATTCAAGTGAATAGTAACGTCAGTTTTAATTTTTTCGGGAATTAAAGGGTGTATCTCTAGAGTTTAGGGATCCAGATTCTTTGAACTGCGGCTTAAAAATGACCACTGGTCGTTTCTGAAATTCAACCGTCCGATTAAAAGGGACGGTCAGATCTTAATCATAATTTGTTCCGTCCCAAAAATTAAAAAAAAAAGAAAAGAAAAACGTAGTATACGCGTATACTCTCTTCCGTATTCCAATTTCAGAAGCCGTCCCTTTCTTCAAGAGAGCTATCGAGAGAGAGAAAGCTATCGAGAGAGAGAGAGGAGTAAAACCAGTTGTTCTTCGCAGCAAATCCGTAGCACGCAAGGTTTCTTTGTCGAAGCAAATCGCAGGAAAGTCAACCCAGTTCTCGATCCTCCGCCTCTCCTCAGCGGATCGAAGCAAATCGCCGGAAATCGAAGTAAATTCTAGTTCTTCGTCGCCTCTTTCTCCGTCTCTCTGTCTCTCCTTGGACATGGGGGCTCTCTTTGCCCAGTCTGTCGAAGGGATGTGTGAGAGAATGAGGCGGCAGAAAGTAGTAAAAAATAGAGCTTACACGGAAACCTCTGGAGGGGAAGCCCATCCAACTGTCATGTCTGACTATACAAATGAGGAAACAAATGAAGAATGAAGAAAAAAAGAAAACAAAGAAAATTTGGACAGAAAATATACGGGACTTGTATCTTTATTTTCTATAGTTTAAGTATTTCTTAATTTAACACTTTCCATGATTGAATAGCCTTATAAAAAGAGTTGTAAGGGAAAATTAAAATCAGAGAATTATCAATCAAAAGGCTACAGCCATTATTTTATTTATTATCGTTTTTCTTATATTTAGTTTTTATTTCTTCAATTTATTTCTTTTTCTTCCACTTTATTATAAAATTCAAAAGTTTTTCAGTCGGGACACGACACCAACGGAGGAGAAGGGAGTTGAATCGAACGACCACGATGCGAAGAGAGCAATCGGACGAATTCGTATCCTCTGGAAATCCTATTAAGATTTCCAGAGTGGACATCTCAGCCTTAACCGTCCGATCTAAATGGACGGTCGATGAGGACCGTATCTGTTCTTTTCAATTTTGGCGTTAATTTTTCGTTCTAAACCGTCTTCTCTTTCTCCCTGTCCGGCTCTGTACCTCCCAGTCGCTCTGGACTCTGGAGGAATGGAGGCAACGCTCTCGCCTCCGCCTCTCTCCGCCTTCCTCAGCTGCCGTTATTCCTCCTTACTTCGTCGCGCGTCTCCTCTCCGTCGCCTCATCCCTCTCTTCCTCCCGCCACTTCTAGCCGTCTCCAGTCGTCTCCGTGTCTCCTCATGCGCGCATGGATTCGACGACGGCCGCTTGGTCGCCCGGCCTTCGTCTGAGTTTTGACGAGTGATCAGTGAAGCAAGATAGAACAATTCTAAAGGGGAGGATGAGAAGCTCCATTCTCTTCGGCGATGAAGACTGGTTATTTTATGCATTGAGTGTTGAATTTAAAGTTTACTGTACTGAATGATTATATAGAGATAAAATATGCATAGCATTGTATGCAGCCTAGTATTGATATGAATGAGATAAGTACATACCATAACAGCTGAATACCAGTATTAACCGGTTGCCATAGTGTGTTTCTGGCCTGATAATTTGTACCAATGGTGGATCAAACTTCAGTTCACATTTATGTTTGATCAATCGAGACTATTTAGCTGTCAAATTATCACTATATGATGTGTAATGTGTCGTATTTCTGTTTCTTTCGCTGAGATGATAATTTAAAGGAATTTGACCCATCATGATTCAACATTTGGTTTTCACTATATTTTCTATTTTTAGAGTGAGTTCATAGCTGAATGTTTTTAGAGTGAGTTCACAATATTTTCTTTCCCTCTTCTAATGCAAAGCCATCAGAACATATAATGGCTAGTGTAAGAACTCAGTAATTACAACATTGGTTTCTAACGGTCACAAATCAAGAACTAAGTGCTAATCCAATCACAAATTACATTTGCTATTATATCCCCATTACTTGTACTGGTCCCTATTTCTCTACCATTGGGTCAAACTACTAAATTTCAGGTTCAAAGACGTGTCAGTCAAGCTCGTCGTCTCAGCCGTTGTGGAGGCCCTTCTCGCGCACCAAATCGCATCCCGGTAGCGTCGGCCACGAGCTTGATGAGATCGCCAATGATGCTCGAGTGAAGGAGAGGGAGAGATGGTGATTGGTGAGGTAGAGAACGAGAGAGGCAGCGAGAGGGAGGCGGGGATGGTGTGCGAGTGAGAGAGGGAGGAGAAAAGGCAAGCGGTAAAGTTTTTCTTTGTGTTCCGAAGGAGACGGAAACCCTCTTTCTTTTCTTTTTTAAGGGATAAAAGCTCTCATCTATATCAAACCGTTCATTTAGATCTAACGGTCCTCGCTCTGAGATGTCCACTCTGGAAATCTTAATAGGATTTCCAGAGGATACGGATCCGCAATCGGACTGCTTATATTATATGGAGTTAATGTCGGGAGAACTATTTGCCAACAGTACTCTC
>JAMFTS010001024.1:25000-27732 GCA_028095005.1 Rhynchospora pubera | reverse complement strand
CTAGCGTGGAAGAGGATTGGCCGGGTGGTTGGTAGAGTCGTGGAAACACTTGTTTATTCGATATTTTGGACCTTAGTTCATACAAGCATAAATTTCAATCTTAGATCAAAGCACTATGTACGGATGATATAAACTGCCTAAACAAGAATTCCTTTCTTGTTTAGGCGAACAACCAGAGTAGAAAAACAGAGTAGAAAAACGGATTCATTCGGATCGACATGAGGGTCCAACTCCATTGGATTGCCAGAATCCATCTTGTATATTTGAAGCAGGTTGACCCCCGTGCTTCTCTCATGGTACAACCCTCTTCCTGCTGAGCTGAGCCCCTATCTCCTCGGCCCACAGAGGAAAAATGTAAGGCTGGTGCTCAAAATTCATTACGGAAGAAAGGACTCACAGAGCCAGGATCACTAGGGGGATCACTAACTTCTACTAAAACGAATACTAATATAATAGAAAAGAACTCTTTTTTCTGTATACTTTCCCGGTTCCATTGCTACCGCGGGCTTTACGCAATCGATCGGATCGTATAGATATCCCTTCAACACAACATAGGTCATCGAAAGGATCTCGGACAACTCACCAAAGCACGAAAGCCAGAATCTTTCCGAAAGTTGATTCCTATTTCAAGAGTGCATAACCGCATGGATAAGCTTACACTAACCCGTCAATTTTGGATTCAATTGGGGATTTTCCTTGGGAGGTATCCGGAAGAAATTGGAATGGAATAATATAGATTCATACAGAAGAAAAGGTTCTCTATTGATTCAAAGGGTATACCTATGGGATAGAATAAGAAAAATCGAAATGAAATGAAAGAATCCAGGAAAAAAAGGAAATCGAAAAAAGGAAATAGAACAAACAAATAAGTAGAAGATCGAAGAGCTCTCAAAATGACAAAATTGAAACTCAAAAAGGATCCTTCTTTCTAATTCTCTAAGGATGAGAGGCAAAGGGATTTCTATCGAGAAAGAGTTCTTGTTCTTATTTAGATAGAAGATCGTGATTTGATCCGCATATGTTTCGTAAAAGAGAAATCTTTTCCTTTGATCATAAATGAAAAGTCTTCAATTGGAATATGAAAACGTGACTGAATTGGTCTTAGTTACTCTTCGAAACGGAGTGGAAGAAGGGAAGAAATTCTCGAACGAAGAAAAGGATCCAATTACTTCGAAAGAATTGAACGAGGAGCTGTATGAGGTCAAAATCTCATGTACGGTTCTGTAGAGTGACAGTAAGGGTAACTTATCTGTCAACTTTTCCACTATCAACCCCAAAAAACCAAACTCTGCCTTACGTAAAGTTGCCAGAGTACGATTAACCTCTAAATTTGAAATCACTGCTTATATACCAGGTATTGGCCATAATTTACAAGAACATTCTATAGTATTAGTAAGAGGAGGAAGGGTGAAGGATTTACCCGGTGTGAAATATCACATTGTTCGAGGAACCCGAGATGCTCTCGGAGTAAAGGGTCGTCAACAAGGGCGTTCTAGTGCGTTGTAGATTCTTATCCAAGACTTGTATCATTTGATGATGCCATGTGAATCGCTAGAAACATGTAAAGTGTATGGCTAACCCAATAACGAAAGTTTCGTAAGGGGACTGGAGCAGGCTATCATGAGACAAAAGATCTTCTTTCTAAAGAGATTCGATTCGGAACTATTAGATGTCCAGGGTCCAATATGAAAATCATTTCAGAGGTTTTCCCTTACTTTGTCCGTGTCAACAAACAATTCGAAATACCTCGACTTTTTCAGAACAGGTCTGAGTCAAATAGCAATGATTCGAAGCACTTTTTTTACATTCAACTATGTATTTCGGAAACCTAAGGACTCGATCGTATGGATATGTAAAATACAAGATTTCCAATCCTAACAGGAAAAGGAGGGAAACGGATACTCAATCTCAAGTGAGTAAACAGAATTTCATACTCGATCTCATAGATCCATATAGAATTCTGTGGAAAGCCGTATTCGACGAAAGTCGTATGTACGGCTTGGAGGGAGATCTTTCCTATCTTTTGAGATCCACCCTACAATATGGGGTCAAAAAGCCAAAAAAAAAAAATTGATTCGTTTTTAGCCCTTATAAAAAGAAAACGGATTCTTTAACCTCTTTCACGCTCATGTCACGTCGAGGTACTGCAAAGAAAAAAACTGCAGAATTCGATCCAATTTCTTGTAGTCGAGTCGTTAACATGTTGGTTAACCGTATGATGAAACACGGAAAAAAATCATTGGCTTATCAAATTTTCTATCGAGCCGCGTTAGATATTGAAAAAAAGACAAAAGAAAAATCCAGTATCTATTTTACGTCAAGCAATACTTAGAGTAACTCCCAGGGTAGGAGTAAAAACAAGAAGAGGAAAAAACGGAAAGACTTATAAAGTCCCTGTTGCAATCCCACTTCCACAAGGAATATTACTTGCCATTCGTTGGTTATTAGAAGCATCCCGAAAGCGTTCGGGTACAAGTATGACTTCACAATTAAGTTCCGAATTAATAGATGCTGCTTCAAAAAAACGTGGTAAGGCCATACGCAAAAAGGAGGAGACTCATAAAAGGGCAGAGGCAAGTAGAAGTTTTGCTCATTTTCGTTAATTCATGAACGGGATCTATGGATTTACATAGGTCCATGGATTCATACATCTCGATCGGAAAAGAATCAATAGAAAGAGAATCGGACGATATCTTTATCGAAACAAATAAAAAGGAAAAGAAAGATAAAAC
>JAMFTS010001024.1:0-12500 GCA_028095005.1 Rhynchospora pubera | reverse complement strand
TTCTGTCTTACTCTATCAAAAAAGCCTTCCAATGGATCAAATAGAAGAAATTTTCCGAATTTTTTTGAACATCGAGTTTCCTAAATTACTAAATCAAACTCTCCAGTTTGCCTGACTATTCTGTTTTTCCTAGGAAAGACAGAATAGAAACGAAAAAGAATCAAGAAGGAAATCAGATCTATTTTGCCATTGTATATATATATCTATATTTTCTATAGAAAAGATCCTAGAATTGGAAGGAAATAGCAGAATTTTGCTCTGGGAATATCTTATCAATCCATTCCCATCCCATTTATTTATACTTCTTGCAAATCCTCACGTTTTTTCGGAACGAAACCGGTTTTTGTTCCTTTTTTCAATTCATATCAATATAGAAATCGATTCTGGTTTTTGTTCCTTTTTTCAATTCATATCAATATAGAAATCGATTCTGTCGAAAATCCATATATGGAGTTCATTCAAGTTTCATGTGATTTACTAAAGAGAATAGAAATAATTACATAGATTCTAAGTAAGAATCTTACTTATGCATATACTATCCCAAACTAGAGAGAATTTTTTGCACCGTATCGAATGTATTGAATACAATAACTATATGATCTAGTTCGAACTCTGTTGTTCCAAATGCAATTCCAAAAAAATTGGAATATGCAGATGAATAGATAACTATACCAACATGCCCTTACAAAATACTATTTGATTAGTATAATCATTTTGTTATGCAATTCAATACTATTTTATCAATTCTAGGAATTGAATATGTTATTCTGAGTAATAAGAAACTATTACGATAAATAAATAAGATTCCTATTACGAAATAAACAAGAAGATTTTCCGAATTTTTTGGAACATCAAGTTTTATCTAATTTAGTAAAGAGAATAGAAATAATTGCATAGATTCTAAGTAAGAATCTTACTTATGCATATACTATCCCAAACTAGAGAGAATTTTTTGGAACATCAAGTTTTATCTAATTTAGTAAAGAGAATAGAAATAATTGCATAGATTCTAAGTAAGAATCTTACTTATGCATATACTATCCCAAACTAGAGAGAATTTTTTGCACCGTATCGAATGTATTGAATACAATAACTATATGATCTAGTTCGAACTCTGTTGTTCCAAATGCAATTCCAAAAAAATTGGAATATGCAGATGAATAGATAACTATACCAACATGCCCTTACAAAATACTATTTGATTAGTATAATCATTTTGTTATGCAATTCAATACTATTTTATCAATTCTAGGAATTGAATATGTTATTCTTAGTAATAAGAAACTATTACGATAAATAAATAAGATTCCTATTACGATAAATAAATAAGATTTTCCGAATTTTTTTGAACATCAAGTTTTACATGATTTAGTAAAGAGAATAGAAATTTGATCATTACTAGATCGATCTTAGGGGTCGATGAATAATGAGCAACTAATGGGATTTTTTTCGTGAAAAAGGATATTTCTTTTTGGAAATCAGTGAAGAAATATTACCTAATTTTCTAATAAACAACCAATATCTTAAAAATCGAAGAGAAATGAAAATGATAATTCGCATTGTACAAACTTTTTGTAGTAAAACTACAAAATCGGTCGTCGTATTCGGACTTTATTTTGGATTTTTAAGCGCATTCTCGATAGGACCCTCTTTTTTCTTTCTTATTAAAACTCGTGTTATGGAAGAAGGGAGCGAGAGGAATGTTGCGTCGACAACTGGTTTTCTTGTCGGGCAACTTATAATGCTCGTATCAGTTTATTATTTCCCTCTGCATCTAGCATTGAGTCAGGCTCATACAATAACTATGCTAGTTGCTTTATATGTTTTGTTTCATTTCGCATCGTATAATGACGAGGACTTTTTGGATTATGAATATGGACTAACTACCCGAAATTCCATACGTAATTTCGGTATTCAATGTGTATTCCTGAGTAATGTGATTTTTCAATTATTAAATCATTTTGTTTTACCAAGCGCAACGTTGGCTAGATTAGCCAACATTTATATGTTTCGATGTAACAACAAAATGTTGTTCATCATAAGCAGTTTTGGTGCTTGGTTCATTGCTCAAATTTTCTTCATAAAATGGCTTGGATTGGTATTATTCTGGGTACGGCAAACTTATTTTTATTTTTATAAATCAACGAACTACAAGGGTCTTGTGTTGCATTGGAAGTACACTCTCATGGATTGGACATATATATCTTCTATGGAAGAAGTCTTCCGTATTTTCTCTTTTGTCATCTGTATCTTCTATTTAGGTAGCGTTCCATATCCTTTGGTCAATCAGAAACGGAGAAACAAAAAAGCCGAAACACTAGAAAAAATAAAGCAGATGAAAGAGCAAAATCAAGAAAGGCAGGAAAAAAGAAATGGAAAAACAAGTTCCAAAACGAAGAATACTCAATTAGTTAGAAATCAAGAAGAGCAGGAAAAGACTAAATTCGCGTTTACAAGAATATTAGTTACTAATCTTTTTGATTCTAGACGATGGAATCGTCCATTACGATATATCCAAAACCAAAAAAATCGATTGTACGAGCGTGCTGTACAAGACATTCCTGTACAAAATGAAATGGGGCAATATTATTTTGGTACATGTCTAAGTGATGGGAAGAAAAGAATATCTTTTACATATAGACATGGTTTCAAGGAGTATTTGGACACGCTAGTAAAACAACTAGCTTTAATCAATTCTTTTTGGTTTTCGGATCCGAAAACAAAGAAATTAAGAATAGTAAATGCATTAAGAAAATTATCTGAATTAAAAAGATTAAAAAAATTCTCTAAATCTAAGAAATATTTATATTATAAATGGATTTATAGAAATGAAAAAAAAAAGTACAACTTAATCAATGAATTAAGAAGTCGAATCAAAGTTCTAGAAGAGAAAGAGGGATTTCTTGCTCTAGATATCCTCGAAAAAAGAGCCAGATTATGTAATGATGAAAATGAAGAACTATGCTTTTCTAAACGGAAGGATCCCCTTTTGAAGGGATCAAATCGTAGGATATCAGAAAGAGCGCCTCTGAAACACATAGGAAATCCATTTACTATAGCTGATCTGACACAACAAATGAAAAAATTCGAAAAAAAAAAAAGAGAAGATCACGAAGACAGTCATAAAAAACTATATGAAAAATTGAAATCTAAAAAGGCGCTTATTAATCCCGTAATCCAACTATTTCCATCATTGAGTGCAGTCCTTATGGATGCCCACGATCACTTACGTTGGATGGAACGAGTACACCGCAGTCCACAAACCCTGTTGTACACAATAATTGTGGCTGATCCAACTACTAAAAAAGTTCTAAAAAAGCCAAAAAAGGGAAGGAACTTTTTTAATTTTTTTCAAAAAGATTTCCAGGAAATCAAGAAAGATCTTCCTCGATTGCTAAGTGGCTTTATGGACGACCTGCAAGTGAGGGAAGAACGGCCAGAAAAAGAAGACAGTGAAGCTCAGGAAAAATATGGGGAAGAAGGGGAAAAACAAAAAAAAGACGAGGAAAGGGAAAGGGAAAAACAAGTATTCGCGCAAATTTATTTGCGCAAATTCAGAGACATTCTCCTTTATGTAATGGATGATAGTGATGTGGCTCTGCAGGGGAAGAAGAAATCCGATGAGCAGAAGGAAGAAGATGAGAAGAAGGAATCCAATGAGAAGAAGGAAGAAGATGAGAAGAAGGAATCCAATGAGAAGAAGGAAGAAGATGAGAAGAAGAAATCTGATGAGAAGAAGAAATCAGATGAGCAGAAGGAAGAAGATGAGGAGGACGAATGGCCGCAATCAAGAAATATAGTTTTGGTACATTACTCGCAAGTACCGGATTATTATCGAGGTGCAATCAAAGGAAGCATGCGTGGTCTAAAACGTAAAACAGTTATTTGGGACTTGTATCAACCACATCCACATTCCCCGCTTTTTTTTGATCGAGTAGAAAACAAGCTTTTTTCTTTTTTTCGAAAAATCTTTTTTTTTGTTTTTGGTATCTTTTTGAAAATCTTTTCAAAGATTTTTTTCATTCTTAGGAATTCGGTGGGGAGAAAACAAGAACGGAAAATCTTGCAAGAGGAAAAGATAAAGGAAATCGATTTGGTAGAGAAAAGGAAAAACAGCAAGATGAGAAGAAAAGAGAGCGAAGAAGAACGACGTCGATCCATAGCAGAAACTTGGGATGCAGATGAGTTCACTCAACAAATGAGAGGTTTGCTTTTATTAACCCACTCTTTTCTTAGAAAAAAAATTGTATTACCTTCTTTGATAATAGCTAAAAATCTTGGCCGGATGGTTTTATTCCAATCATCCGAATGGGATGAGGATTTCAAGGAATGGGAGAAAGAAATGCATGTTAAATGTATTTATAATGGTGTTGCATTATCAGAAACAGAATTTCCCATGAATTGGTTAAATGATGGTATTCAGATCAAGATTCTATTTCCTTTTCGTTTGAAACCTTGGCGAAGTAGAAAAGAAAAAGTAAGAAAATCAACTTTTTTAACAGTTTTTGGAAGAGAAACACGCGTACCTTTTGGGTCTCCCCAAAGGCAACGTTCCTTTTTTCAACCCATTTTTAAAGAACTTTTAAAAAAAATGAGAGAAGTGAAAAAGAAATCTTTTCTACTTTTCGAAGTTTTCGAAGGAAAAAAAAGAAAAGTATATGAACCGACTGAAAATGGAAAAGATTCCAAAATCAATAAGAATATTATTCATGAACCCACCATTGAAATCCCATCCATGAATTTGACAATTGAGTCAGTAATAGAAATACAAATGCAAAATTGGTCTGATGGAACAATCAGAATCAGAAATGAAATAGAACAAATCACAAAAGAAAAGAACAAAATACTTCTCATTTGTGATGATAAAAGACCGGAATCACAGAAACCTATTTGGAAGATATTTCAAAGAAATACTATTCGATTAATACGCAAATCAGGTTATTTTCTCAAATATTTCATTGAAAAAACATCCATAAATATCTTGCTATGGATGATTAACAACCTTCCTAGGACTAGGAAAAATTCGCAACTTTTCTTTGAATCAATAAAAAAAAAAATGAAGAAATTCATTTACAAGAATAAAACAAATCAAAAAGGGAAGAAGGAAAGAGATCAAAATACAATGAACTTTTTTTGGACTCAAAAAAAGAATCATTCAAAAATGGATTATGACTTATCTTCCTTGTCCCAAGAATATGTATTTTACAAATTATCACAAAGCCCATTCCTTAACAAATATCACTTTAGTTCTTTACTTCAATATAAGGAAAAGGAAACCTATCCTTTTATTAAGGATCAAATGAAAGATTATTATCGAGGGATATTTAATTCCAAATCAAGTCATAAGAAAATGACTAAGAGTCAATTGTGGAAAAACTGGTTAAGGGGTCATTATCAATACAATTTATCTCAGACCAAATGGTCCCAATTAGAACCGCAAGAATGGCGAAATCGAATGAATCAACATTGTATGATTCCAAATAAAGACTCAATGCCATTTGATTCCTATGGATTTGATTCATTCCTTAGTCTAAAAGAAAAATTAAAAAAAAACTACAGATATGATCTTTTAGCAAATATATATATGAACTATGGGGATAAAGATAAAAAGAACTTATCTATTTCTCGATTTGTCAGTCTAGCTATTAGTGATCATCTAGAAGATTTAGAAAGTTTTTCTTATCCATGGAAAAATCAAGATAGAAAATATTTTGATTGTCGAATTCTCCTTACAAAAAAGAGCGATATAGATACCTATACTAATAACAATAAACTGTGGGTCAATCCACTGATAGGTGGTTATCAAAATACTAAGACTGAAGAAGAAAGAATCCAAAACAATTTGACCAAAAAATATATGGTCCAAAAAGAAGATTCGGATCAAAAAAAAGATCAAAAAAAAGATCAAAAAAAAGATCAAAAAAAAGATCAAAAAGAAGGTAAAAAAGAAGATCAAAAAGAAGGTAAAAAAGAAGGTAAAAAAAAAGATTCGGATCAAAAAGAAGGTAAAAAAGAAGATTCGGATCAAAAAGAAGATCAAGAAGAAGATTCAGATCAAGAAGAAGATTCGGATCAAAAAAAAAATCAAAAAGAAGATTTTTTGGATTGGAAGAAAATGAATAAAGAATGGAAAAAAAGGAATGAAGAAACGGTTTTTGGATTCCATATAGGATCTCATTGGTTCTTCCCAGAATTGGTACTACTTTTAAATGAATATAAAAAGAAACCATGGATTACGCCAATCAAATTCCTTCTTTTTGATTTGGATCCTCGTAAAGATCCAAAAAATAAAGATCCAAAAAATAAAGATCCAAAAAATAAAGATCCAAAAAATAAAGATCCAAAAGACGGCAAAAAAACGGAAGACGAAGCTATGCAGGAAGCTATTAACGCGGGAAAAATTTTTAATGTCAAAAAAACAAATAAGTCAGAACAAGATTTTATAGTACAAGTGCGTTATGAACCAGAACCGGGAAGTGAAGAAAAAAAGAAAAAGAAGATAATCAGAGGATTAAATGACATGCAAGAATTTGATTTCTTGATCAAAAAATCTTTCCTTTACCAATTAAGATTGGATACCCCCGAAACCAAGAAAAAAATAAAAAGTGGGATAGACGAGAGCTATCACCTGCTTAGACTGTTCAAAGACTATCTGCAAAAAAAGGAAAAGGGGATTCCTATACCTCGTAGAAGAGATCCACAACAAGTAAGTACCAAATTGATCGAGAAAGGCGAGATAGATTTGGAACTAATGGAAATGTTAACAGAGAAAAGTGACAGTGTCCCCTCTTTGTTAGAAAATCAATATCTGAAATTCGACGAATTTCGTCTATGTCAGAAAATAGACGGGAAATCCATTTTATATCAAATGATAAGTATCAATATCTCATTGTTCAATGAAAATGAGCATCAAAGTCAGGACTTCCTTCGTCCTGAAGATATTCTATCTTCTAGGCGTTGTCGAGAATTGCGAATTTTAAGTTCTTTCAATTACCCTAATTGGAATGTTAGGGATAGAAAGCGATCCGATGGAAAGAAAAAAAAAAAAAAAAAGAAAACAAAAAAAAAACTCTAGCCAATTATTCAATGTTTTCAATGAGAAGGAACTAAATACAGATCCCAATGAATTCGTGAAATGCAAATCTTTTCTTTGGCCAAATTTCCGATTCGAAGATTTATTATGTATGAATCGCTATTGGTTTAATACCAATAATGGAAGTCGTTTCAGTATGTTAAGGATACGTATGTATCCAAAATCTAGAATTCGAAAATAGTGTATTTCCTATACCAACATAGGAATCAAGAAATTAGCAGAGTTCTTCAAATTGTCGTTAAAGACATTTTTCCTTAATACAGAAATGGATTATCTCCTGCTATCCAAATCAAATCTTCCATTTGATTTGGATAGAATAACAAAGTAGTATATGAATAAATCCAAAACTAGATTCAAATAACTGGCATAATCCTGATTTTTTGATTTTTCCTGATCGGAAAAATCATCCATGAAAAAGAAAAAAGATAGAAAAATTTTGTTATTTATGGTCCAAAATTCATCCACTCCCATTATTCCACAAGAAGAAAACAAAGGTTCTGTTGAATTTCAAGTATTCAGTTTCACCAATAAGATACAGAGGCTTACTTCCCATTTCGAATTGCACAAAAAAGATTTTGTATCGGAAAGGGCTCTACGAAAAATTCTGGGAAAACGCCGACGGTTGCTGGCTTATTTGTCAAAGAAAAATCAAGTACGTTATAATAAATTAATGGATCAATTGAATATTCGGGAACCACAAACTCGTTAATTTCATCGTTTGAATTTTTTGGAATTTAGTAGTATTCGATTTTTCATTTTGATGAGCCTCACTTTGAGGAATTCATGGAATAATGAATTCAGGAAGAAAAGATATGACTGGAAAAGTTATGACTGTACCGGTTACAAGAAAAGATCTCATGATAGTCAATATGGGTCCTCACCACCCATCAATGCATGGTGTTCTTCGATTGATCCTTACTCTCGATGGTGAAGATGTTATTGATTGTGAACCCATATTGGGCTATTTACACAGAGGAATGGAAAAAATAGCGGAAAACCGAACAATTCTACAATATCTACCTTATGTAACACGGTGGGATTATTTAGCTACTATGTTCACAGAGGCAATAACGGTAAATGCACCAGAAAAATTGGAAAATGTTCAAGTACCTCAAAGAGCTAGCTATATCAGAGTTATTATGCTGGAATTGAGCCGTATAGCTTCTCATTTGTTATGGCTTGGACCTTTTATGGCAGATATCGGTGCACAGACTCCTTTCTTTTATATTTTCAGAGAGAGAGAATTGATATACAATCTATTCGAAGCCGCCACAGGTATGCGAATGATGCATAATTATTTCCGTATCGGGGGGGTAGCTGCGGATCTACCTTATGGGTGGATAGAGAAATGTTTCGATTTCTGCGATTATTTCTTAACAGGAGTTGTTGAATATCAAAAACTTATTACACGGAATCCCATTTTTTTGGAACGAGTGGAAGGAGTGGGTATTATTGGTGGAGAAGAAGCAGTAAATTGGGGTTTATCCGGGCCAATGTTACGAGCTTCTGGAATCCAATGGGATCTTCGTAAAGTTGATAATTATGAGTGTTACAATGAATTCGATTGGGAAATCCAATGGCAAAAAGAAGGAGATTCATTAGCTCGTTATTTAGTACGAATCGGTGAAATGAAGGAATCCATAAAAATGATTCAACAGGCTCTAGAGGGAATTCCTGGAGGACCCTATGAGAATTTAGAAGTCCGACGCTTTGATAGAGCAAAGAATTCCGAATGGAATGATTTTGCATATCGATTTATAAGTAAAAAACCTTCACCGAATTTTGAATTGTCGAAACAAGAACTTTATGCCAGAGTGGAAGCCCCAAAGGGGGAATTAGGGATTTATTTGATAGGAGATAATAGTGTTTTCCCCTGGAGATGGAAAATTCGTCCACCCGGTTTTATCAATTTGCAAATTCTTCCAGAGCTAGTTAAAAGAATGAAATTGGCTGATATCATGACGATATTAGGTAGTATAGATATCATTATGGGAGAAGTTGATCGTTGAAATGATAATTGATACAACAGAAGTACAAACTATCAATTCTTTCTCTACATCGGGATTTTTCAAAGAAGTCTATGGACTGATATGGATTATACCTATTTTGACCCTGATATTGGAAATCACGATAGGGGTACTCGTCATTGTTTGGTTAGAAAGAGAAATATCCGCAGCGATCCAACAGCGTATTGGGCCTGAATATGCTGGTCCGTTGGGAATTCTTCAAGCTATAGCAGATGGGACGAAATTACTTTTGAAAGAGGACCTCCTCCCATCTCGAGGAGATATTCGTCTGTTTAGTGTCGGACCGTCTATAGCAGTCATATCAGTTCTACTAAGCTATTTAGTAATTCCTTTTGGGTATCGTCTTGTTTTAGCGGATCTCGGTATAGGTGTTTTTTTATGGATCGCCATTTCAAGTATTGCTCCTATTGGCCTTCTTATGTCAGGATATGGATCGAATAATAAATATTCCTTTTCAGGTGGTCTCCGAGCTGCTGCTCAATCAATTAGTTATGAAATACCATTAACTCTATGTGTATTATCAATATCTCTACGTGTGATTCGCTGGAATATGAACTTTTCTCTCTCTTTCTTCTAGAAATCAAAGAAGAAAAAGAGGTTCAATGTATTGAATAGATATTCTCATTCATTTTTTGATTCAGCATTCGGGTTGATTAGTTAAACCAGATAGTTATATGAGTGAAACAAAACAACTTATCCATTTGTAGTAAGAAAAAAAAATCTCATTCCCTATGTACGTACAAGCATCCAGTTGAAGGAAACATAAGCAGGGATAAACAGTTTATCCCAAGATTGCGATTTTTTGATTAGTCATCATATCTTGAAGCGGGTGCAAACAAAAGATCAACTGTATGGAGTTTCTACTACTGTCTTGTATGTATTACTATACCGGCGATCAATCAAAAGTCAGTGGACAGTTAGGAACACCAAGGTACACAAAGGATTAGTAATAGATATAATGGAAGGTATCAAAAAAAAGGTTTTTCCACATAAAACGAATCATAATAAGGACTTGAAATTGGTAGAAATGATCAAGTAGTACTTCCCTACGATTCCGATCTAGAGTATGCTCCTATTCACTGATTCAAAAAATGACTATCAAGAACGAATTAATCCTTTATTTTTTTTTGAAGTACCCTCCCCTGAGACAGAAGAAGAGGAAAAAAGAAATGGAATGCCATATATGGAATGAATAATCAAGAAAAGATCTTTCTTGATTATTTCTTCCATATTGATTCATATACAATTCTTATCATGATTCATGAACGAATGCCTAATTCTTTATATTTATTCATTGATATAACGAGTATTTTATTGAAAGATTCAGTTATTACCGAACAAAGAGAGATTCTCATTATAAAGGATAAGATCAATTCGGAAGCAAGTTTTTGATTATTCTAGCAGACAGAATTCCATTGGTCTAATTTGGGACTCTCCGATGTATCTTTATTCTGTCTACCCCCAAAGAAAGATGCCGATAATACCGAACTAGTCCTTCCATTTTTTGTGGCCATAGAGGAGCCGTATGAAGCTGAGGTTTCATGTACGGTTTTGAAATAGCGATGAAAACTGTGATGTTATTATCGACTATGATTATCTAACAGTTCAAGTACAGTTGATATAGTTGAAGCACAGTCCAAATATGGTTTTTGGGGGTGGAATCTGTGGCGTCAGCCTATAGGCTTTCTAGTTTTTCTCATTTCTTCTCTAGCCGAATGTGAGAGATTGCCCTTTGATTTACCAGAAGCAGAGGAGGAATTAGTAGCAGGTTATCAAACCGAATATTCGGGTATCAAATATGCTCTCTTTTATCTTGCTTCTTACCTAAATCTATTAGTTTCTTCGTTATTTGTCACAGTTCTTTACTTAGGTGGGTGGAATTTCTCCATTCCGTACATACCCATTCCTGAACTTTTCAGAATAAATCAAATGGCTGGAATTTTTGGAATGACAATTGATATCTTTATTACATTAGCTAAGGCTTATTTGTTTCTCTTCATTTCTATCACAACAAGATGGACTTTACCTAGGATGAGAATAGACCAGTTATTAAATCTTGGATGGAAATTTCTTTTACCTATTTCTCTAGGTAATCTTTTATTAACAACTTCTTCTCAACTTGTCTCACTATAAATAACAGAATACGATAACAAGATTCTCGATTCATAATATCTCTCAAACAAGAGAAAGAAACTTCCTTTTTTTCATGGATATTTCCAATATGTTCCCTATGGTAACTGGGTTCATGAATTATGGTCAACAAACCATACGAGCTGCAAGGTACATTGGGCAAAGTTTCATAATTACCTTATCCCACACAAATCGTTTACCTGTCACGATTCAATATCCTTATGAAAAATCAATCATGTCAGAGCGTTTTCGAGGTCGAATCCACTTTGAATTTGATAAATGTATTGCTTGTGAAGTATGTGTTCGTGTATGCCCGATAGATCTACCTGTTGTTGATTGGAGATTGGAAAGAGATATTCAAAAGAAACAATTGCTTAATTATAGTATTGATTTCGGGGTTTGTATATTTTGTGGTAACTGTGTCGAGTATTGTCCAACAAACTGTTTATCAATGACTGAAGAATATGAACTTTCTACTTATGATCGTCATGAATTGAATTATAATCAAATTGCTTTGGGTCGGTTACCAATCTCAATAATTGGAGATTACACAATTCAAACAGTTAGGAATTCGACTCCAATCCAAATAGACAAAGAGAATTCCTTTGATTCCAGAACGATTACTAATTACTAAGATTTTTTTTGGTTAGTCAGTAACTACAAATCAAACTCATAACTATTTATTGTCGAGAATCACTCTTTGATTGAAACTGAGAATCGATTTTTCGTGATGGGATGATTTCGAAATATACAATTTGAACCACTATTCAAACGAGTCTTTTTTCGGATAAAAATTCGATTTCCATTCATCCATATTTCCATTTCATTCTATGATAAATGGATCATAAACTATATTATATATAAGAACAAAATAGGGGAACCCCTTTTCCTTTCCTGGACCATTTAGTACGGTCATGATAGATTTGAAGTTCTTTCTTTTTTTTTTACATAATGGATTTACCTGGACCAATACATGATATTCTTGTGGTATTTATAGGATCAGTTCTTGTATTAGGGGTCTAGGGGTAGTATTACTTACCAATCCAATTTATTCTGCCTTTTCGTTGGGATTGGTTCTTATTTGTATATCCTTATTCTATATTTCATTGAACTCCTATTTTGTAGCTGCCGCACAGCTCCTTATTTATGTCGGAGCCATAAATGTATTGATCTTATTTGCTGTAATGTTCATGAATGGTTCAGAATATTCCAATGATTCCTATCTTCGGACCATTAGAGATGGGGTTACT
>JAMFTS010005333.1:0-27741 GCA_028095005.1 Rhynchospora pubera | reverse complement strand
AATCAGTTGATACGTAGCTGATTTTTGGGAAATTAGCCTACTTTAATAATTTACTATTTGGTTTATGCTCATACATGTGTGATCAATTGTTATTAAACTTTGGCTCATTCTGATTATTATAGTTGGTGGTTAGATTGATCATATGGTAGACAGACAAGGGATGAGCTTCTAAGCCATAATCAGCTCCAGAGCAAAAAAAGATAAAGCCCTGAACATGTAGTGTGCTGGTACATTATGGTGCTTCTGTTTTTGGTTTGACTAATTGGCAGGTGTCGCTTCGATTATCTAATGAGGAATTGATTACTGGAAGTGCATGCTATTCTATTTGAATTGGAAAAGTCTAATACTGAATTTTCAATATGTTTTCGTGATTGTTATTAACTTAAACCTTGATATGCAAAATAAATAAATAAAGAGTCTATTATGTGTTTATATGGTGTGAAGTGGAGTATTGTTGTTATATTATTATCTGGCTGGCTATTTAGACATTTTAATGTCTACTACCAATCTGCCATCATAATTATGCTAGCGTATCAGACCAAATAGTTGATATAGAAGGGTGTATTAACTGTGAGGGGCATAATGTTCATGTGTTTCATGCATTGTGGTAATTTTGTAAGTGATTAATTTTATGATTGACTGACTTTCTCAAAATTAGTTGAAATCTAAAAACGTAACATCTCCATTTTTTTTATTATTCAACATGTATCAATTAACAAAAAGAAAAGGTCATGCAACGTACCAATCTCATTTCACAGACCTATTATTATCAACACCAATTTCTTTTTTTAGACTGCATATTTCGAAATGCATTGATTGATCGTAAATAATTAGATTTCTTTGTTGCGTTAATAATAGGACTAGGCAGTAATTATTTTATATAAGAATTCTAACATAAAAAATTTTAATAGAAAGAATTAATATATTTTTTTTTAATAAGAAGAAAGTTCCAACGCGTTTATAAACCACGCGTCTCTCTCTCCTCTCGAACGTGTTTTATAAACGCGTAAGAAGCCTTCCTACCCGTTTATAAAACGCGTTCAAAGAGTGCAGTGATTGCGGCACGAGTTTCTGACTTTACGCGTTTATAAAACGGGTAGGAAGCCTTCTTACCCGTTTATAAAACGCATTCGAGAGGATCCAACTTTTCCTATAAAGGTCGGCCCGGATGGACAGCTCGGTAACTTCATCATCATCTGAAGTTATGAGGGATGGAGGATACCATGTCCGACGTGGAGATGGAATCGTATGGTTGCGTTTGCATCAGGCATGTCCTCCTGGTTTTGAAAATCATCCGTTAAATGGAAATGACATATATCATTTGAACTGATTATTAAGTTTTCTATAATTAGATTTTTTATTATTATGTGTTTTATTATTATCTGTTTTGTTTTATGTTTTAGTATATGTGTATTAATTCGTGTAGTATATGTGGTTGTAAGTTTTTATTATCTATTTTGTTTTAATTTTTATTTTATCTATTTGCGTTTTTTTTTTTGTGAAATTCAAAATATTAGTATTAAGAGACTTAATATTTATTTAAATTATATTACACAATACAACTCAATGAAAATTAAAATAAAAAATACAATACAAATTAAAGATGACAATTTATTAAAATTTTGAACCACACAATACAAAACAAAAAAAAATACAAAATACATGATATTAAAATTTTGAACCACATAAAAAAAATGTAGAGGGATCCATTGCTAAGTGTGGGTCGAGATAAGAGCACCGCAATTTATAGAAAAGAGTCAGGCGACTGATTGTCATATTGACTCCCTCTTTTTCTGAGACTTGGATGAAGATGCTTGCATGTACACAGATTCTCATCCAAGGATGTCGGCTGCGGTGTTATGGCTCATAGAACCAGCCCAACAAACCGCCCTCTACACGTAATAACAGATTCCACCTGAAAGTTTTTAATTTAAAGTTGGTGGAATATTAATAGCCATAAGGATTGTGTGCGACTCTGTATCACTGAATAATTGTGCCGCATACAACCCTTATGGCTATTAATTTCGCACCAACTAATATTATTTTACATTCTATCATCCAACTCTTCTTTCTCTCTAATTTTTTCTTTTTTTCTGCTCTTTTTCCTTTTTTGTTTTATAGAAAAAGTTGGATCTTCTCGAACGCGTTTTATAAACGGATAAGAAGGCTTCCTACCCGTTTTATAAACGCGTAAAGTCAGAAACTTGCGTCGCAATCACTGCACTCTTTGAACGCGTTTTATAAACGGGCAGGAAGGCTTCTTACGCGTTTTATAAACGGATAGGAAGGCTTCGAGAGGAGAGAGAGACGCGCGATTTATAAACGCGTTGGAACTTTCTTCTTATTAAAAAAAATATTAATTCTTTCTATTAAAATTTTTAATGTTAGAATTCCTATATAAAATAATTACTGAGGACTAGGTCTTATATTTCCTCTCTACACTCTAGAGATAGAAAATTGGAAGGTTTGTCATGCTGAATCTCTACAGACCAGATGCAAGTTTGACTGTTCTTAAATATTAAAAAAAATTATATTATCAATTTATAAATGACTAATAAAAATAAAAATAGATCGCGCAATGCGCGAGCGCCCACTAGTTATAAATGATGACGACGTATTCAAGTAAGGAAGAACCTAGGCTTTTGGTGGATTTGCAACACCTTTCAGACATGAAATGAAGGCAGCTCCTTGAATATTGATTTGACTGCTGTACAGGTACAAAACAATTTCTCTTTAATTTTTTGTATATTTCTTTTGTTAATCTAATAGAGCATGCTAAGATAAGTTTGTTTTAAATTTTATCTTATTTTTATTAGATAGTAATTTTCTGTCAAACACTGTTGAATTCTAATTTACATATGTATATACATTTTTTTTAGCAAGAACCTAACTTTGCATTGCGTAATTATAAAAAAGTTGATCTTTCCAAGTCTCCTGAATTTGTGCTTAGCTATCATAATGTTAGCTTATTACACCTCAGAATATTACACAATTGCTTTATTAGTACAAATAATTATTTTCATTAATTGTTTTTCTATTGTAGCATATTGAGGTAAACAATGCCTGAAGCAATACTATGTCTCAAACAATGGTTTTGGCTAAAGTGATCAGACGAATGATGAGGTGACTCCCATATTTCTTCGATGCCAAATATTTTATGACGAATTTATTGCACAATTAATTGATGTTTAAAATTTTGGATGTCATTAATATAATGGAGAAATATATGGTATTACTAATATTTAGGGAGGTGATGAATTTACTATGCGATTGTCTACTATTCAGGAATGTGATTAATATTGTGGAGCAATAATTGGCATTACTAATATCTAGGGATGTTCATAAAAAAAAAATATATCTTGGGATGTGATTAAGCAATTACTAATATTTAGGGAGGTGATGAATGTTGTGCGTTTTTTTAGAAATTGTTTATTGTATAGTGTCATGAATTATAGAATATTGTTTATTGTATAGTGTCATGAATTATAGAATATTGTTTTTGATTGACTGATCCTTTTTACCTCCATGTACCCAATACACGTTGTATGTAATTTGAGAAAGATATTTTATATCCTAATGATTACTTAACAAAGTATAATATATCAAAAATAGTGACAACTAAGGAACCTAGTGAGAAGGCATAGGAAGATTCTGTTGCTAATTTGCTATTTGGCAATAAGGCAATAATAAGTAAATAAAGTAAGTAATAACTAAGAAGTAAGAATTTGAGTAAAGTAAAATAAGATTTATACTTTATAGGCGCTCAGAGTCGGCCCAACCACAGTTCTACCTAGCCCACGTAAAGGCCCACAGACTGTAGACAACAAACATGAAACATATCACATAACCTAACCTAGGTAATTACTATACAGAAACGCGCCGCTGCAAGTTGCAACAATGCAACCTTCACCTCTTCTCTCGCGCAAGCCTCTTTCTCTCCCGATCCCGATCGCGATCCCCTCACCTCTTCTCTCGCGCAAGCCTCTTTCTCTCTCCTCTACAATGGCAATCGCGATGGCGCCATCTGTTCGAACCTGCCTCAGCCTCCTTCTCTGCCCCGATCCCGCTCCCGACCAGACCCACGCTTCCTCTCTCTCGCCATGACCAGAACAGACCAGTCCAGTCCAGTCGACCAAGCTCTCTGCTTCCTCTCTCTCGCCAAGACCAGACCCGTCGACCAAGGTCTCTGCACCTCATCCATTGGCCTCAGTCTCATTGGGCTCAGTCGGCGTGTGGCATTTCGTGTGGCTATTTGCATTTCAATGTAAGTTTATTTTCTTTTTTATTATTATATTTGCATTTATTTGAAGTTTGGGTTCCTAGGCTAAAAGCATGCAAATAATCTGATTATCTGAGATCATAATCATCAAAGCGCTTTGAGATTCGTGCCTTCTTAAAACTACATCGTCTCTCATTTTTGCGCGCTCTCTCTCTCTCTCCCCAAATTCGCTCTCCTTTCTAACTCTATTTCTATTTCTCCCCCAATTCTCAGTCCCTCATTTTCTCTAATTGCTCTCCTCTCAGTTCATACCCTCTCCTTTTCTAAGTCAAATTCAATAATCACTCTCTTACCTCATGTCTTTCCTTAAAGGTCTTTTCTCCATCGATTCCGCCCTCCAACGCTTGGGATTGTACCGTGATCTCACCACTTCCCTTGCCATTTACTTTACCCAGCGTTATGATGCTCTCAACTCCCTTTCGCAACGCAATCAGAAGACTCCAAGCCAGGGAGCCACACAAATGGACTCTCATTACAATTCTTGCAAGTCTTGCGGCGCCTCCGCCTCCTCCAACTCGCATGGCAAGCCTGGCGCCGCTTCCACCTCCTCCGACTCGCATGGCAAGTCTGGCGCCGCGTCCACCTCCTCCGACTCGCATGGCAAGTCTGGCGCCGCGTCCACCTCCTCCGACTCGCATGGCAAGTCTGGCGCCGCGTCCACCTCCTCCGACTCGCATGGCAAGTCTGGCGCCGCGTCCACCTCCTCCGACTCGCATGGCAAGTCTGGTGGCCGCCGCATTTCTGGCAACTCTGGTGCCTCCACTTCCCCTCTCTTAAAACTCCTTCAAGAACACAGCATCAAGTTTGGTATTGTATTCTTTTCTTTTCTTTTCTTTTCTTTTCTTTTCTTTTCTTTTCAAATTTGATCCTTGAATCAGGATAGTCAGATTCTACATTTGTTAGAATTAGAGTCTTCAATCTTTTCTAGTTTTTTATTGTTTTGTTTTTTTTTCCTTTTAGTCTGTGCTTCAATTGCAAAGCAGCTCTGGCAATTTATTGGGGATAACTCGTTCTCCACAAGTTTGGTTCAGGTAATTTTTCCTCTCTTGATTTGGTTTAGGAAATGTATAATGTATAATCTTTTTCTGCTTTTATAGGTTCCTGACATTATAACACACCATGATGTTTCCAACATCTGGCGATAATATTTGTCTAATATCTGTCTTCTCTATTTATGGGGGTGGGACGGCTTCTACTTGCAGCAGCTTAGTTGTTGCATGGCAAATGAGTTAGGAAAAATTTGATAGAACTGGGATGCTTGTATGGTTTAATTTTACTGACATTTTGTAGCTGTGTTTTGGTAACCTTGTCTTGGACGTGTCAGTTTTTAGCATGGATGCTTTCGTAGATCTTTTTTCTTTTGTCCTTGAGGTAAACCTGACATAAATAAGTCAGTTTACAAACTGATTTTGTTTTGTTTTTTTGTTGTTTAGTTTGATTTTGTTATAAATGAGACTGGGTGGCGCTCACACCTTTTTTCAAAAAAAAAAAAAAAAAAAATCTGTCTTCTCCTTTATTCTTGCTTCTTATCGGTGCAAATTTGCTTCCATTGTAGGATCAAATAGCACATGTGGATCGACTCCTGGAGAAAAATAACCTTCCCGAGTTCACAGGTGGGGTTTGTCCTGCCCCTTGTGAGGCTTCATGCGTACTTGGCAGGATTGAGAATCCTTGGCAGGTCGGGTTTGCTAAAAATTGGATTGTGCCCCGACCCCCTCTTCAAAGAACAGGGTATGATTTTTTTATCAACTATTATATTGTTTGTTTATGCCGAATTTTATTTCATTCTTTCCAACTTCTGTTATTTTTGAAAAATTTTGTTCTTTTTAAGTTCATGGATCAGAATATAGTATAAACAACAAATTTCCTATGATTCAGCTTTTGGCAATACTTGATGCCTATAATTTGTTGTGAAAATCGTTATAACGTCTAATATTTAACAAGTAGCATGCATTCATCTAATGCAGGAAGAAGGTGGCGATTATTGGAAGCGGGCCAGCTGGCATGGCAGCTGCAGACCAGTTGAACAAGATGGGGCACACAGTGACGGTTTATGAGAGGGCTGACAGGGTTGGCGGTATGATGATGTATGGTGTGCCCAACATGAAGGCGGACAAACTTGGTGCTTTACAGCGTCGTGCTGACCTCATGGCCCAAGAGGGCGTCATCTTTGTCACTAGCGCCCATATCGGCGTTGACCCCAAGTATTCCCTGGAAAACATCTGAGCTGATAACCATGCTGTCATTCTGGCTTGTGGTGCCACCAAGCCCAGGTACTTGAACTTAAACAAACTTGAATTTTGATTTTGTTGTTACATGTTGATGTGCATTTTGGAGGTCAATTTGGTATGAGAGCTTGATGTCAGTTGAGGTATTGTTTTGGAGTTTTCAAGAGTCCAAGGCATTGTACTAACAATTTTTCATATGTTCATGTTTTTTCTGGGTTTTTTTATTGCTTTGTTGTGCTCTTATTTTGGATTTAGTCTTACTTAATAGTTAAAAGCATTATAAGTTTATAGATAATGCTGTTAATCCTGTACCAAGCTCTTTTCGGCTTTGGTATGGACTATGGACAATGCCATTATGTCAACCATAACAGGAGGCATATAAATTATGAAATGTTATTTTTTGTTAAATACAGGGATCTACCAATTGAAGGAAGACACCTCAAGGGGGTTCACTTTGCCATGGAATTCCTTCATGGTAACACGAAGAGTTTGCTTGACAGCAACTTGGAAGATAGAAATGGCATCAATGCCAAGGGGAAGAAGGTTCTGGTGATTGGAGGTGGCGACGCTGGTGCAGACTGTATTGGCACATCAATGCGACATGGTTGTACTGAGGTTGTAAACCTGGAGCTCATGTCTAAACCACCTCCAAATTTATTTGGAGCTTATGCTGTCCCTCCAAATTTGTGAGGTGATGAATTATATTACATGTGGTTCTTATTAATTGGTTTTGGCTTTTGTTTTGTAGACTGTTGCTGATGAGCTAGGTGTGGAGATGGATGACCGTTCGAATTACAAAACCCAATTTGGCCGATATTCTACCAATGTAGAAGGAGTGTTTGCTGCTGGTGACTGCAGACGAGGCCAATCTCTGGTTGTGTGGGCCATCACTGAGGGTTGTCACGCTGCAGCAGCTGTTGACAAGTATTTAATGAAGGATGAGCCAAAGAGCACCCCCAATTGACATCGCCTCTACTGGTGGAGATCTTGTGCACCCGGTTGGTTCTTGAAAACGGTTACTTTGTTGACCAGTTTTTGGCACCTTTTTGGAGGATAAAAGCTTTGTAAATTTTACAGGGTGCCTGAAAAATTTTGGGCTTTTTCGGTTGTTAATCTTTTTGTTCAACTAGATTAGTCTAGAACATGCGTATGCCCATTGTTTCAAATGAACAACACTTGATATTGATTTGTAAATAATAATAATCTAAAGTTTAGGTACAAAGTATTATTTAGTACCCAAAAACACAAAATTAAATTAACAACGAAATATGGATTATTATGTTAAGATACAATAGGTAAATATCTATGATTGAAATAAATTACAGCTTAAATAATAATATTACGCATTTTTTTTATAGAACAATGAGTAATTTAATCAAGTTTTAGCTAGATGTTAACGTGTATAGTGAGATATCAGTGTTTTTTTTTTTTGAAAAAAATTCTGGTATATTTTAACTGGAATTGGTTCATTTATTTTATTTAATAAGTTTTTTTTTTTAGTTCAAGTTTTTTTAGGGAAGTTTATATAGTATTTTTTTTAAGGTGAAGTATGTTTATTAAGAATTGTTCGTTATTTTTGCATATTATTACTATTGATATGTTCAGTCGTATCTTTGACGTCTTCACCGAACATGTGTTAAACTCCATATTTTTCTTGTCTACAATAGCGAGAGGGCTTATATATAGAGTTTAAAATCCTTGCTCTGTTTGGCTTCCAAAATGACTTATATACAGTTTTATACTGTCTGTCTATATGTCTACATGATATCAGCAAAAATGTCTCCAATTTAGACATAAGAAAAGTCAGCTAACGTTATTTAAATGTCTATTAAAACCCACAAATGTCTCATACATTCAGGTAACTTAAGATTGTCAAATTTACTTTCTATTATTAATTCACCTAGTATGCATCGCCTGATATATGAAGAGTATTAATTCTCATTCTTATAGCTAGTTGAACAATTTGGAGCTAGACTATTCATAAATTGATATGAACTATTAACTTAGGTATAATCTAGGAAAAAAATTAAAAAGAAAGTAAAATATAAAGAACGTAAAAAAAAAAAGAAAAAAAGAAAAAGGAACGTGTTTTCAATTATGTTTTGAAGTAAAACAGCAAAAGTTTTTTTTTTTTTTTTTGTGGATAATAATTGGATAGTAACTTAGAATAGCTGTTAAGGAAATAAGACAATGAAACTTGTATGTGTCAATTTTAAAGTATTTTCAATATTGTTAGAAGTATATCTTTGTTAAGCTAAATACCAGTGGTAATATTAGAAAGAAAATTATAAAACTCATGAAAAAAATATCAGTTATTTGCCAAACACTTGAGCTTTATGAAAAACATATGAAACATAGAAACCGGGTATGGATGTACCAAATGACCAAATTACCCTCAGTGTATTTTTTAGCAATAGACCTGATGTGAAGATCATAGGTACGGTGACAAATATTTTATAATTTATTTTCGTTCCTATCAATTAATCAAAAGAAGGATAGATACAAAGTATAAATATCTTAGTGCATTCAATGAATCCATACACTTGTCAGAAATTATTAAAACAAAGCGATTGATCTGAATTTAATAGGAAAAAAATCTCAGAAATCATAATAAAAATTTAGTTTCAAAATATTAATCAAATCGTAAAATCTAGTAAAAATTGAAGCAAACAAATAAATTAAATTAACCAAGGTTCAAACATCAGATTCATAAAATTTATGTGGATTAAAATTAGATTAAAAACTAATAAGTTTGGCTGAATAATTAATTCAGAAATTAAATTCAGTCAATTTGCACGTGTTTTTCTGCAATCTGGACCGTCTGATGAATTGTTTTTCTCTGGATTTTTCTTTGCCCTCTTCCCTCCTTTTTGTCTTCTCGTCTCTCCTTCTCCGACAAAACCCTCGTCCCCACTGGCACTCGACCCTTCCCTCTCTCTGTCGCCCATGCCCATGGCGGAACCCACAGGCCCCATCTCCCTCTCCCTTCGCTGGCCAATGGCATCGAAGGCCCCACACTCCTCGCCTCCTCCTCGAACCGCTCGATCCCTTCTCCCTCTTTTCTGCTCTCTCTCACCAATAGAGACGCGACCTCACTGACACCCCTCCTTTCCGCCTTTGCCATGCCCCTAGTTTTGCCAAACCAATTGAGACCCAACCCTAAACCCCCCATGCCATGCTTCTCTCCCTCGCCTTTAAAGGCATTCCTCTCACTGTCTGTCTCTCTCTTTCTCTTTCTCTGGCCGCCATCCTTCTCCTCTCCTCTTCCCTGTTCCACTCGAAAACCACAAAAATTGCTCTCTCCCTCTCACTGCCGTAACAACAATGGAGAAGACGACTGGAGCTGAGCGCTTGGCGGTGTCCTGACGGAGACGACTTACAGAAGTTGAAGCTCTGCCCCTTTCTCTTCCTCTTTCCTTTGCTCCATATCTCGGTTTGATGCTATTTCTCTCTCCCTTTTTGCTTGTTCTGTGATGGATTGAACTGTAGAGGCATGCCAATGCTTTGAATTGACTGTTGCTTTGTTTGAGTACCGTGATTTGGCATTGCCTCTGTTGCACTCCATTTGTGCTGTCTGCTTGCTTGTTGGCTTCATTGAAATATAGGTGTCTTTTCAACTGTGTTAGGAATAGATGTATTTGCTATTACTGAACTCGGTGTTGTTGGTTGCTTGAGAATACTTGATTCAGATTAAACTCTGGTCTCTCAACTGTTAGAGGTCTGAATTAAAGTCTGTGCTTCATACTAGTTCATCTGAGTCTGTTTTAGGTGTGTAAATGCTTGAGTAAGGCTAGTTTTGGTCTCTTCAGTAGTTCGTTTAATTGTAGTATTGCTAGATGTTTGTTTTAGGGTCTGTACTTGCTAATGTCTAGTGTATAGTTTGTAGAATCAATCTCCAGTAAAATGTGCTTGTGTAAAGGCTATTTCTGTGCTTGTGTGTGCTCCTTGGTTGGTTTCCAAGCTGGTGCAGGCTTGGTACCAGCTCTGTACCTCTCTAGCTTGTTCACTGGTACGCTATATCAGCGTTTTAGGCCTCTGTGTACTCTGTTTTAGGTTCCAGGGACTTGTTTGCAAACTATTCCGAGAGGTAGGGCTGTTCTGCAAAGATCTTTGAACTAAAACTGTACTTCTCTGTAGATTAATCTGTTTTTAGGGTCTATTTTGTAAATTTTTAGTAAATAAAAATGATTCAGGGTCTTTTATGCAAATTGTAGACTTGTCGTGTCGGATCTGACTCGTGGTCGGATCGGGTCTGTTCTCTTTTGGGTTCAGATTTGATCCCCGAACCCGGATGGAGTCGGATCCTCTGGAAGCAAATTTGACATATTAATGAGAATTGGAAGCAAGACGATGGTACTACACAATAATTACTCAATTCTACACCTTTTGACTCCAGCTTAGCCACTGTATTGCAATCATCACATAGCCTCTCTATTGTAATTGCCTCGTACACATAATTTCACCAAATAAAGTACAGCGAGATAGGTGATGGAGTCATGCTCGTCTCAGCACGAAGGGAGGAAATTTTGTCAGAATCAGGTTGGAACATGGTGTCAGAAACAGACGCAGGAAGGGAGGAAACGGAGGGAAAACGGGAGAGAAGAATAGAGAAGGAGGCGGTGGCGGTGGAGGTGGCGATGGTGAGAGAGAGGGGTTTGAGAAGAGAGAGAGAGGAAGAGGCTTGGTCCACTTGGCGACGGCGGCGGATCAACACTCCCCCTCCTTCGCTAATTATTCATCCAACTCCTGGATCCGTCGTGCTGCCATGACCCATCCTACTTTTGTTTCTTCCTCGTGATGTCTCTCTCCTCAGCGTATGGTGGACACCACGCCAAATGCACTCCTCTCGGCCTCTCCTTCTTTCGAGCATGGCTCTGATTCGCCATATGGAGATCGCCGCCGACTTGCTCTGCAACCATTGTTACAGCTATTGGCATATTCAAGTTCTTTAATTGACATATTCAAGTTGATTTCTGATTTTAGGTTTTTATTTGTTTTTCAGGAGGACAAACATAGAAGGAATTCAAAGTAGAAATGGAGGACATCGGTTGTGTTCAGCACAAGAATTTAGCTCGAGTATTCATGACTGGGTCGAGTCGAATCCACCGAAGGCTTGCGAGAGAGTTGAGGCAGAGGCTAGAGACGTCAATGCTTTTACTAACTGGTATTTTTCTTTCTCAATTTTATCCACTAATGTTGTATTTCTTAAGGTTTTGTTGATTACAAAATATTTGTGTTAATGTCTCAATGAGGCATGAAACTCTTAGCTTCTGATTTTTAGAATATATCATGTTCATTATAAATTTGATGTTATTATTATTTTTTTTTGAAGTTAGAGTTGTATAGTGGTGAAGAAGGTAGTCGAGGCTATGAAACCAGAAAGGTAATAACTTTTCTACTTATTTATTTTGTTTTTAATTTTATCTGTAATTACTTGAGGTTTAATAATTGAAATTTTTATGAAAAAAACCAGTCAAATGTCAGGCAACATTACCTCAGTATTTTTTAATAAATTGGTTATGGCATTAAAATTTCTTATAGTGCTACAGTATATTGGTTAGTTTAGAATTGCATTTTAATAAAAATAATGTAGGGTAATGTAGGGTGTTGTGTATGTTGGCGTTTATGATGAATTGAAGGATAATAACAAAACTAGAAGCATAGAATAGAATAGATGTAGGGTGTTGTGTTTTTGCTGGAGTATCAGCTTTGAAACTTATTTAAATGAAACATAATGATTTCTGAGGTAAACTATTGTATCTAGACTACAAAGGCTGTTTAGATTTGGTGAAATACTAGAAGGCTTCCTATTTTCTTTGTACATATTACATGTTACTGTCTGATATGTATGTACTGTATTCAGAACCACAGTGAGACCATAAATCATCATTGGTTAATGTATGATGCCAAAATCTATTGACATTTTTAGAGGAAAAAGGCTATATAGCGGTGTTTGATCAGTGAAATTTATGAAAACTCTAAAAAATTTTGCTCTCGCACCTCTAAGAGAGAATTCAATATATTAGAACATCAAAATTTGATGCTATATTCATTTTGATCTGGTTTGTTATAATGGCATAATTAAGTTATTAGCATACATACATTTGATTCTTCGTCCGATCATTTCTTCTTTGCTAGGATTTTCTATTTCCATTCCCAACATAGGAAATCAAAATCAAAATAAGAGGAAGAAAATGGAAATTGGAGTATGGCAGCAAGTCATGCATGGCTCAAGCAAGTTGATGCCACCATATGCCCTTTCTAAGCCACATTTTTCCTTGGTCAGAGTACTTCCATTTTCTTTGTCCGACTATTATATTGAAAATCCATTAGAAATATAAGACAAAGAAGGGGATTGTTTCGCTTGATATGAGCAAGGTAACTCTCTCTCTCTCTCTCTCTCTCTAAATGGAAGCACCACCAACATGCATAATTGCATCTGTATCATGTATTGAATTCTGAGCATTTCTTATACATGCTCGATTCCTTGTAAATATTGCAAACTTGTTTATAAATTGATATAGATGCAATTATGCCTGTTTCATCTTGGAGTTTCTCTTAAATATCTATGCAATCGAGCTAGCATTGAGTCGGTTGACTGATGTGGTCTACTGTGGAATGTATCTGAGCCATCCTGATAAACTACCAGCATATCATTTGACTCCTAGGTAACAAAATATTTGTTCTCATAAAATGACTACATCTTGCTATTACAGTTTTTTAGTATTAAATGTACTGGAATATTGAATTAAGCCGGACTGAATCCAATATTGCCTCACTGGAAAGAGAAATGAAACAGAAAAGTTTTTGTTGTTACGAATTCATGTATTGAATTCTCTACTCAAAAGGTTTTTAGATAACTGAAGTACATGTGAAACATTTCCTAATTTTTAGATAACTTTGTAGTTACAACATAGGAGAGAGGTATCGCCTTGCTGGGACGGCGCATGGATCAGCTCCTGACATTGCTGGGAAGGTAGTTCACAAATACTGATTTAAGACTTATTCTTTTTCTTTTCTTACTAAGAATCTTGGTTCTAGCAGTAGTGTTTTTTTTAATTGGTGCAACAATTTTGAAGGAGATGCTGAATGAAGAGTACCCCTGAAGAAAGCCAATTTGGAAAATGTTTAATCAAAGCCTCAAGGAAGAAAGCAAGGTAAATTTCATTCGACCATAAATGTTTGATATGATCTCATCCTGAAATAATGTAAAACATTAATCAATTTTTGTTGATTATTTTTTTTCAGTTTCATGTAAACTAATAGTAATTAAAAAAAATGAAGGGCCTTTTTAGAAAAGAAGTTATGGATTTACCTGACAAGTGCATGCTTCCAGTGTTGTCCTTTTGAAATATTAATTTTGTTTCCCTAATCACTTGAATGATGTAAAGTACAACTGACTCTTTCTATAAGTTTCACGTATAGGCTCAGGCAAGAGCAGAAATAGTTCAGTGGGGACAACACTGCACTAATCCAGAACCTCTTATAGTCAGGTGCCACTAATTTTTGTACACTATTTCAGATTTTAATATACTAGTACTACTAAACTTTGTAATATTGTATAGAAATTAAACAATCCCCCCCCCCCCCCCCCCCCCCCCCCCCCCCCGGATTATTTTTTCTGGCTTCGCCCCTGTTTTGAAGTTTTTTTCGAAACCTTAACAGTAGCTGTTAAGTAGCCCTTGTTTTGAAGTTAACCAATACTATGCTACATCGCAACAGTGAAATGTATATGTTAATGGCATTGCGTGTTATGTTAAGCATGCCTATATATTTTGGATCAATGGTTCGTTGAATGCAGGGTTTGAAGAAGTCCCTTTGGGGAAGTGGTGATGTTATCTGTTTCGCTGCACTTTTTTTAAATTTTTTTTGTCGGTGGGTATGCCTTAGATATCTGTATCAGCGTGCATGCATTGAAACATTTATGTGGCTTTTGGCGACAGGTTGAAGTCGAAGCAGTATGAGACTATGAGCCCATATTGGTGCAGAACTGCAGATAGAGGGGTTCAACACTCAGCACCTCAGAGGGGCGGCGTAGTACTGTGGAGAACACATGCATGTCTTCCATCTACAAGGGTCAAATCCAGGTTCAAGGGTACCTATTTCTGCTGCACCTGGGGCCCTGGTGTCGTCCGTTGTCTCCGTTCTTACCCTCAATTCCATGGTATGTCACATCAATTTCATTTATGCTTCAGATAGCTGCTTATAATTGTGAGATTTTAGTTCGGAACTATTTGTTTCCGGGGATTCTAAGGTCAGAGTCAATATGGTTGCCGGCAACATCTGATGTGAGATTCTACTGCCAAAGTAATCTATATTTTTTACAAATTAATTTTGGTTTTAATCTCTTGACAGCTTTTTGGTCAATTATTTTTATAATTTCTATATTTTAAGTGAAGCAATAATTTCAAAATTTTAAGTGAAGCAAGGAGTTTTTAAGTTATGGGTTGGGCTGTCTTCTCTTTTTATCTGTGGTTAGCTATGGGATAAGAAATTCTGATTTTTTTTTAAGATCAATCTCAGTAAAAGTTCTACAACTTGTTAGTGCTACTTATATTAATGTTTGAGTACCACTATCATCTAATAGAAAGCCCATCTCCTTTTTGCAGTAGATATGGAGATTCTCATATAAGGCACTATAGCTCTGGCGGTTCATTTGTTGCCCCAATTTTTCACAATTGGTGCAAATTCTAGATGTGTAGTTTGGGGCCTGAATGTATACTGGGGGAAAGCTATTTGTAGCTCTGACACACCTGCAGGTTCTCTCTAGGATCTCCAACCGTTTGGGGCCAGAGATGGGCATTCAACCCGTATGCCTGTCCACCTGCAGATACCTGATTAGGCCGAAGCCTTAATCATCCCGGCCCGAAATTAAAACAGGCTCATTTAAGGCCGAATTTTTATCAGGCCGGGTTAGGTAATGGGTAAGAACTCTCAAACCTAAGGCACCTGCGGATGCCTGTTGAACCCGACCTCATAACTGTTCTCAACTTCGTCTCTCTCTCTTCGATTCTTCGCCACTTACCCTAGCAGCGCCGCACGACGGCACGAGCTCTCCGCCTCTCCCTCTCTATTTCTCTGTTACTTTCTCTCTCTCACAACTCCAATCTCTCTCTCTCTCTCTCTCTCTCTCTCTCTCTCTCTCTCGCGAAGAAATTTAACTCTAAGACTACTAGCGAGTGATTCTCAGCCAGTCAGAAGCTCTGTCAGCCTTCGGCCTTCTACTCTTACCTGGTAATCTCTCTCTCTCTCTCTCTCTCTCTCTCACTCCTCCTTTTTATGGAAGCAAGTCGATCATTACATGTTTGATAAATTGCCTAGCTGAAATATTTTTCTTATTACTTGTCAATTTGGTAATTTTATTGTGAGGTTTTGATATTTTTCTTATGTTGGTATCTGAAATTTTGGGTTATAATATTCATGTCAAACAATTTATGAAAAGATTTAGCTTTCTGTAAAAGGGCCTCTCAATTTCATTTCTTAAGTAGGACCCACATTGTTATTGTCTATTGTAATCCTGAAACTTGCACTTATTCTCTGATTTTAATGTGAAAAGAATAGAATATGGTACATAATTTCGTGTATGTTAGCACATTGTCTGATTGCATTTCCATTTTGTAGCAGTGTCATTATAAATGACTTGTTAATAAGATTTGTTGATACACTTTCGGTCTCTAATGCAGGTGAGTCAACTCGGTGTAGTGGTACAGAAGTACCAGATTGCTGCTCAAAATTCTGCAGCTCTCTCTACCCAGGATTTGCAAACCACGTGTCCGTCGTAAGTGAATTGTCTTTCTACTCATTTACTTCACGTTTTTGTTTTACCATGTAATTTTGTTATAATTGTTTTGGTAGCTCATCTAATTCATTAAAATTGTCTTGGCAATTTCATCTCCATTGCACAAAAGATAACACTTCTATGGTTTTTTAGGTCTTATTATTGAATCTTTTTTCCAAATGTGAGATGATTGGAGTGTCTTTTACTAATTTCATACTGCATACTCTGCTTGGCGGGGATTATTTTTTGGGAAATCACTATATTGATGGAAAGCCTCAAAGAAAATCAGTATAGTCTGCTTGTTCAGGGTTTTTTTTTGTATAGTTAAGGGCCTATTCCTACATGTAGGGATGTTTTGCATTTCAAAATATCATGGTAGCTGTCAAATGGGGTAAACAAGTTTTAATTGTATGGATATGAATCAAGGGTTCTATCAGATGTTAGATGAGTTGATAAGATTGAGCCTTGGAAGTTTAGGGATATTGTTGCAGAATGAAAATAATTTCTGAGTTTGGTTGAAGGGAAGATTGCTGATCAAAGGCTTGTACTAGAATGGATTTGGTTTTGTTATAATTTGGTTTCTCTTCTAAGTTCTCCCAAGTCATTTTGTTTGGGTTATCTTGATTTTGAAAATATCTATGGTAGTTGCAACCCTTAGAGGACTTGATCTGGTCCTAGAGGAGCCTTAGACCTAGTCTGAACTTCTGTGCTTAAGCCAGTTGTTATTTTTAGATATCTTGATTTTGAAAATAAATATCTGTAAACTAGTTGTTCTTTTAGATTATTTATTTTGTATTGGCCTGAGTTGTGTTTAAAGGATTAAATTTCTTATAGTTAAGCGTGTAATGCATTTCTATATTAGGATGATACATTCTTTTTTTGGAAATATTATTCTTATTGATTGTTAACAGTTTACCCTTTTAGCTATTGCACAAGTTGCTGATGATTAAGTTAACTTTTTTTTTAGTTTAAACAACTTGTCTGATGTATTTCTTAATATAATCTTGGTTATTTTGTAGTTTATGTTCTTACAAGAACTGGTCTAAAAGATAAGAAAACTGAAGAGGAGGCGTCTACTGAGAATAAATCTCTTGAAAAGTCCTCGTCTGAAATTGCTCCTCTAGTTCCTGCAAAGAAGGAACTTCCACCGATCCCACTAGAGGAGAAGCTCCAGCTCTATAAGTGGATCTTGCAAGAGAAGAGAAAGGTCAAGACCCGTGACCCAGTAGAGAAAAATAAAATTGATGAGGAAAAGGCCCTTCTCAAGGATATCATCCGGTCAGGATCCATCCCTTCTTTGTAAGATTTTATTCAGAAGATATTTTCATCTTTTAACTGGTAAAGCCTGCCATTTGTGTTGTTTTGCATTATTTTCTCTTCTGAGTTTGGCTGAACATATGATATTGTGATTTATTATTGGCAATATGCCTTATCTATGGTAGTTACAACCATAAAAGTAAAGTTTAATGAAGAAGGTTATTTGATGTACATATTTCATATGGTAGGGTTTAGCGAGGACGACATGTGATGCTCACTCTCTTCTGTTGATTGAACTCAAGAAAGGTAAAGTATCCAGCTTCATGTGTATTTGACTATAGAAAGATTAAATTAATATTAAATTTCTGGTCATATAGATGTTTTGTTCTTTCAATGGTTATTTTTTTAAAACAAAGGTGAAAGATGCTCCTTGCTTCACTTGCATGATGTTCAGATGCATGGCCAGTGTATTCTTTCTTGTTATCATCTGTGCGCCTCTCAAGTTCATGTTATCAGTATTGCACCTCTCAACTTCCTGTATCAGATTTTTTTACATTTGAAATTGTTCATTTATAAATACACTTTCAATTGTACAATTTTTACTATAACCGGCAGAAAAGAAATATTCAAATGCAATGAAATCACTAACATTTGTTTACATTTTTATTTATTCAGGAGGCTAGTGGGAGAAACGTCATTTGACATTGGAGATTGATTTGGATGGACAGATGCACAGAGGAGAGATCAAAGGTGTAAGTGATATTTCAAATTATTAATTTCTATTTTTACAATTTCTACTTTGAACTTTATGCACTGTTGGTAAAAAAAAAAAGAAGAATATGATTTATCTTTACAATTTCTATTTTTTTTTTTTGCCTTGGTAAATAAAAACCTTGTTTGTTTTAGGTTTCTTTTATGTACTATAAATAATAGATCAAAATGTAATGGATCCTTACTTTTATGTACTGGATGGAATATGTTATAGAAATTCAGCACCAAACTCATGAATACCTTATATCAATATATGCTCATTACACCGTGTTTCATGTTTCCTTGTCATACTTAGGTGAGCAGGCAGGTGGAGATGGAGCTTCTAAGGGAAGATGTCATACATAGCATTTTACTTCTTAATTTTGGAATTGTATGAGTTGTTGAAAGGAGTTGTTAATTCAAGTATATCTGCGTAGGTTGCAGCATTTTAATGACTTAGAGGAACAAAGCTATTAATTTATTATTAAGTATTTATTTAGTTGTTTCATATTGTAAACTGTTAATTTGTTTTAACTTTCCGTCTCCTTTATTTTGTTTAAATGAATTTATATTGTTTTCTATAGTAAAAAAATGCAATTCTTTGTGGTACGTGAGGTATTAGAGGGCGAAGGGTATTTTAGGGAGTAAACGGGTTTAAGCAGGCAGGTATAGGCTTAAGAGGGGAGGTCTGTAGGCAGGCAAGGCATTGAGTTTTAGGCCCCATTCATAAGTAACAGGCAGGTATGGGTTGGCACTTTGTTGATGACCAGGTCATTACGGGGTAAGGGATTTCAGGCAAAGGCACGTACAGGTGCCTCGTATGCCCATCACTATTTGGGCCATAGAGAGAAACGCTGAGGCGGTCACATAGTATTTTTGGTCGGGTAACTATCATAGCTTCTATCCTCCAATTTTCTCATATTACCCTGCTTCCAATGATCACCACTTAATTTTTAATTTTTATTGTTAATACTTTTATGTATCATAGTGTTGCTGATGTATCCTAGCTTCTTTTACTCTCTCATTGTCAGCAGGAGCCAGGAGGTTTGGTTGCACTGAGGCCATCATGGAAATGTTTAATTTATGTTGCTCTGCTTTTTATTTAATTTTAGGTTTTTTGGGGCTGCTTTTAGATAAGCACAACATTGGAAAAATTGCTACATTTGATAGTTCATATTGGTTTCACATTTTTATCTTCTTTTTTAAAAATCAATAACTTGGTTTAAAATTAGGATCGGTGAAATGAAGTACTTTGTTTTATTTTATCGAACAAACACTTGTCGACCAAACAAGATGCTATTATTATCGAGCTACTTGTTGTGATTCATTCTGCCGACGTTATCATCTAACCCATACTAATTAAGTCAACAGTGCCGTATTGATCTTTAGTTCGGGAAAAAAAAAAATCCTGCATTAAAGGACTGACTTTTTCAATGTCGGCTGCTCTTGAGAAATGAAGTGGCAGGAACGAGACTGATAGGAATGTAACAACAAATCTTTACAACAAAAAATACTAATTATGTAATTCTAATCCCTTGTAGATTTATATATGATTAAAATTAAATAAAACAGCTTGGATAAACCATTGTTACAACTTACAACTCCATCATCACAACAATCTTTTTTTTTAAGAGGCAAGAATAAACAAGCTGAAGGTATATTACTTCACCTGATATATTTTTTTATTTCCAGAATACAAATTAATGAAATAACTTGCAGCTTAATCGTCGTCTTCATAAACAAACTCTACCATTCTATTGTCTATCCTCTGACTCAATGTTGTGCTTGCCGCTAGACTTCTCGCTGTGATGGCTGTCGTCTTTGAACATCTTGAAGTCAAAGAGCACGGCAAATGCTGTACAAATCCCGAATGTGAAAGCGATTTGAGATATCTTTACTGCAGGGAAAAAGAAATTTGCACTTATAATTATAAAAAACTAATCGTTAATCAATTTCAGATAATCCAAACCAACAACAAGTTGTAGCATTGGTAAAGTTTATAGCATGCAAAAATCCGTGCCAAATCTAACAATTACCCGAGGCGTTACTAATTTCTCTGTCAATCCTCTCAGAAGAGGCTTCCACTTCCCTAAGGATCGCCTTCATGATCCCATGTTGTTGGGATCTTGTAAGCTTCATTTTGAGTGTGATCTAAAATTGGAGTAGAAATATGTAACCCAGAAAGAAAAATAATAAAAGAAAGAAAAAGATTAAAAGTTGGCTTTAACAATAGCAAAAACTATTGTTGGATGGATGATCCGAAAATGAAGTAACTTTTTTAAATAGAAAAGAAAAAAAAGAAAAGTTTAATTTAACTTCTGTTTCTTAAAGCTTTATTTACAAAAATAAAATTCTTCAGCGTCTACTCACACCAAGCCTGTGCTGAAAATTATAAAATGAAAAAATAAAATAAAACAACAAACCTAGAGAAGCTATTTGAACACGGGGCTGACAAAGATCATCTCCAATATTCCTCATCCCCATCATCCCCTAGAAAACGTGTTTATATTTTTGGAATGTGATTAATTAAGCTTCTCATTCCTCATCCCAACAGCACCTCATTAAAGCAATTAATCCAGTGCTCATACCCATCTAGCGCCTACACAATTTAGCCTCTGTGTTAATATTCATGTTCTATCCACGAAAATTGTGTTACAGGAGTAGGACATTAATCGTTCTAGTTTTGCTAGTTGTTCTAGTTAATATAAGTAATTATTGTAATAATATAAGTAAATATTTATTTAATATTTTATTCTCTCACCTCTTGGATTTGCTAATTTTTGAACTCATTCTCTCATTCCTAGACTTTCTATTAATAACGACGTTAGATAATTAATGAGGACTCTAGAGATGAGGAATGATAGAATCTGCAGAATAATAGTAAGCAATTCCGATTTGAACATCTTTAGTTTCATTTTATGCTAGTGCACTTGAAAGGCCTATCTTAATTTGTACCTCTAATAGAATCTAAACAAAAATATTATTTATATACGTCTACTTTTAGATAATTTGTTCTTGTGAGAGGAATAGTGTACCAGTAATCATCCTTTGGCTTGTGCTGTTTACTTTTTTATATTAATCCGATAAACTTGTAGAAAGGGTCAGAGATGCAACATATAATTTTCAAAATTATTAATAAATTTTACTTTCTTTAATTGTTGTATTACAATCTAATTCTAAATAGATATAATGTTTGCCTGAGAAAATGAACCGTGCCATTACTCCACAACGAACACGATTGGTGTGCTGCAGAGGATTTTAGGTGGGTACCTATACCTTGATGTTCTTTCATAAGTGGTCTTGGTGTTCGTTATTCATTGTGGATTGGGCTGCAGACCACTTTTGGAAATTGGAAAATTTCTTACTTTTTTCCTATTTATGTGTGCACCTCGCCTATAGAATATAGATTAGAGAACAAACGTTCTCGTCAGCTTCTTTTCTATGCAGCCTTCATTTCTTCGATCTCTTGTTTTCACCTCAATTGGGTGAATTAGGGATGAAATTGAGATGAACCGATGTAATTTTAAGAGAGAATCGAATCCTGCTTTGGATCGTAACTCTGATCCCTTAGCCCCTTGCAGGGTAGTGCTGCTTGTTTGAATTGATGGATGTTCATATTGGTCCGTCTTCAAGAACTGCTTCAACATTCAACTCTCTGACATCAACAGTGAGTCGTGCCAAATTGGCTGCTTTTCTACGTCAAATGTTGTTGTTCTTTGTTTTCTACTCCAATAGTTGAAATGATATCTTTTTTATTTCCCCCTCTTTCAACGAATTACATAAATAGACAATAAATTTTGAAGCTGATCCTCAACATCCAATTTTTCTTTATAATTTTTTTTTTTACTATATGTATAATATTTCTATATCAATTCAAATTCACTAAAATATAAATTTCTACATGTATTTGGAAGGGAAGCCAATGGATTATGGGAGTGACTTCCCCGTATATTCCAACAGTGCCCTCATCACTAACAATGGCTTTTCCATGCCCGTGCCACATGTAGTGGTGCAGTGCCCGTGCAAAGTGACTGCCTCCTGACATGTTTGTTCTAAGATTTAAAAAATAAAATGTTTGATATTAAAGTTTATTTTTTGGTTGTTTCGGTTTAAAAATATCACGGAACAACTTTCATATAATATTACCCTTCTTCAGAAATAATTAAGTAATTAAACGGAGAAATAAAACTCACATTCCATAATACATATTTGTGGTATTTGTAAATAACCAAGAGCTTGAGTTCACAGAAAATTCCTTACAAAATTTACCTTCTTTATTATAGTAAAAAAAAAATGTTAATCTGTTGTGAATTTGGCATACAATTTTATAAAGAAAACGGTCCTTGAAAATCAAGACAGCCCACAATTTTGAATTAATTAAATATTACAGAGGTCAGTCGTCTGGTTTTCTAGATTTTTCAATGGCATTTGTTATATAAAAGGCAACAATTCCACTGAACACGGCAGTTGCAGTCAGTATCCCTACAAACAAAACAGAGATATTATTTTGTTTAATAACTTATCAAGTGCAATAAGCCAAGATGAATTTTATTTATTTTGATAAAATATGCACGTACTATCACGGGTTTCATCCAATTTCTTGTGCACCTTCTTCTCAATTTGGCGAAATTCATGCGCAACTTCCTCTGAAAGTTTCTCTGCAATTCCTTTTCAAAGCCACACTCCTCTAGTGCCCTCTCAAGACTTTTACCGTGCATCTGCTTAGTTAACCTAGAAAACATTTCTATCTGCCATCTCCAGTTTACTAGTTAAAACAAATAGGACAAAAGGAAATTTACAAACAAAATAATAAACGTTTACTGGTTTACACGGAGAGAGAGAGAAGAGAGAGAGAGAGAGAGAGAGAGGGGGGGGGGGGGGCGAGGACGAAGACCTATATCCTGGGGCAGATCACCAAATTAAATCTATCAAATTAGTCTTCTAATATTGGTAATAATTGCGTGTATATGGCGGTTCCTATTTTAAACATCTCCCTTGACCATTCTTTACTATATGTGATTAAGTATAACTTGTAGAACAAACCAACTATTCTGAAATACTTTAAAAAAAAAGAAGGGTGCGACAAAAATTGCAATTAATATACTTTTTTTTTAGTCACTCTCTTCAATTTTGTAATCAATCAATCTAATTTGTATTTACTTATAATAGTGCTATCTGTGTCTCCTGTATTATATTCCCTAATTATCAATTAATATACTTTTTTACGCTCCTGTATTAATCACTCTCTTCAATTTTTTTTTGTTATTTCGTGCTCAAGGATTCAGGCACCTGTTATTTCGTGCGAAGGGGCCAATATTTTTTTTGTTATTTCAGGAGTGGCTAGTGTTAAACAATAGGACACGTAAACTTATCCAACGCGATAAAATTTTAATTTTTAAAATTGTAATGGCCAATCCAAACAGTTCAAATTATTCTATGTTATAAAATCTTCATGGAGACCAAATTTTATATTTTTCAAAATTTTTTACTATTTTTTTGGAAATTTTCAATATGCTCAATCTAAAAAGTTCTGAACCCTCCAATTTTGAAAATTCGAAAAAAATGGTGTAGAAAATATGAAAAATTACAAAATTTGATTTTTAAGGATATTTTAATGTAGAGATCATATTGAGCGGTTTGGATCGACCGTTTAAAATTTTTAATATTCGACGTTTGGATCGTATTTGACGTCCTATACGTTGGATTCCAGCATTACTCGTTATTTCATGCGCTACACTCAATTACGCTCAACTTTTCCCCCGTTCCCTCTTCCCTTCCCCATCTCGCTAGGAAAGGAGGATTTCAGTAGTTGCTCCCCCCGCTTCCCCATCTCACATCGCTCAATTTCCCCCCTGCTCTCTCCTCCCTTCTCCCTATCGGCAGAAAATGAAAGATTGCAGCTTGGAAATTTGGCAACAAATCAAGACGGGCACACTTCTAGGGTTAGTGCATCTCATTCAAAATTTCATCGGAATTTCATTTTTTACATTTGCCGCTCATTCTACTTTCCCTAATTACTGTCAGGCACTTGGAATTTTCGTTTGCCGCTCTCTATTGAGATCGCTATTTAAACAAGCAGTCCGATGGATAATAAACACACCGGTTTCGTTGTTTTAGGTGAGCAAAAACAACATTAATCAATTTTTCTCTCTCTTTTATGTCTCTATGGATCTCAATCACTACAACAATTATGGTTTATAGCTAGACACAATGATCTATGAAAATGTTTTGAAAAATCTAGCAATTTTTTTTTTTTTTTGCTAGACTTATTGATGTCAAGCTATATGTAGTGTAGCAAGACTTTATACATAGATTTTCCAACCATGTTGGTGAATGCAAAAAAAAGTCTAGCAAGTACTAATTTCTTGCTACACTTTTTATTAACAATTGCATGACAAATAAAATCTAGCAAACATCAATTCCTTGCTACACTTTTTTATTTAACAATTCATAAAAAAAAATCTATCAAACAAATTTCTCGACAGAAGCATTTTTTCAATAGCAACACCATTTTAATTATAGCTGAAATTTTGTATTTATTCTCATTTGCAAATAATAAATAATGGTATAAACATAATGTAATGGAATAATTAGATTTATGCAGCGTGAAATTTAGGTAATTAGAGATATGTCATTGTTACATTGCAAATTATATTTGCCATCATCAAATTATGTAAATTAGAAATATGCCATTATTTCATTCCAAAAAAGATTAAATTCCAAAAATATCATCCTGATTTCTCTCAATATTTTTCAAAAATCCCAAATTGCCCTTGTTAATAAACATAAGGTCTGATCGAAAATTAATAAACCTACGGACCATATTGTTCGTCTTCTTCCGATACTCATCCTATGCGATAATGAAAATTAATTAGCAGAGTTTTATCTTGTGTATTCTCTTCTTGTGCATATGGCTCCATAATTGGGTACTTCTTTATTGATAAATTTGTCTTGGATTTGGCAAATTATAGCTCGTGCAGTAAGAAATTGGAATTCAAGACCTGTGCGTGGTTCGTGTAATTTTGGTGATTTTTGAAAATGGATCTATCTTGTTCGAGAAAAACAATATTGACATCCTATTTCTTCATATGATGGGTTACATAGTGGATAGTTGGTGGTTGAAGAAGTTTGGAAGGACTTAATGCAAATTTACATATAAGCATCGAGCCTCTTAATGAACCTAATTATTCACGTTTCTCATATCATATGTTTAGTTTAATTTTTAATTCTTGTATTGTGCTTCCATGATGTTTCTCATATTGGACTTCTTTTTCTTAAGAATTTTTTTCTGCCGGTAACTAAATCATAAGTAGAACAACTATAAAAGAATTAAAACATGCATTTTTCTAATTTCAAAGTATTTTAGTGGCATAAAACTAATTTGTCATTTAGTAATGGTATTTTTCTAATTTTCAATTTTTGCAGTGGCATAAAACTAATTTGTCATTTTGTGATGGCATTTTTCTAATTTTAAATTTTTGTAGTGGCATATTTAAAAGGGGTAAAACTGGCAAATCAATTTTTCGATGGCAAAAAACTAATTTTTACTTTTTCACAATGCATAAAACTAATTTGTCATTTAGTGATGGCATTTTACTAATTTCAAATTTTCACAGTGGCATAAATCTAATTAACCCAAAAATGTATATACATATGTAAATTAGAATTCAACAGTGTTTGACAGAAAATTACTATCTAATAAAAATAAGATAAAATTAAAACAAACTTATCTAGCATGCTCTATTAGATTAACAAAAGAAATATACAAAAAAATTAAAGAGAAATTGTTTTGTACCTGTACAGCAGTCAAATCAATATTCAAGGAGCTGCCTTCATTTCATGTCTGAAAGGTGTTGCAAATCGCCAAAAGCCTAGGTTCTTCCTTACTTGAATACGTCGTCATCATTTATAATTATGTCTTCATCAAGCAGTCGAATGTTGCCTACACAACAAAAGAAAAAAAAAAATAACAGAACGCTTACACAATTGCTTACGCTCAACATCACTTCTTTCTCTTCTATCTGGTGTCATATCCATCTCTCATTCATCATCTGATCTTGGAGTATCTTCCAACATAGCTATACCCACCCCATTAATATAATGATAGCTAAATGGTTATTTTTAAGATTTATAAGCAAACGTGAAATTTAATATTTAAAGAGCTTACACATGCTAGGTTCCAACCCCAAATCAATGAAATTGCAAGCATTAAAATCAGAAAAATCCACCATAGCAACCCTCCTAAAAATTAGGACATGGAGAATGTCAAATATATTGAAACAACTAAAACTAATAAAACGTAATAGAAAAAAGAAAAGAAAGAAATCAGTTCAGTCTTGAATCTTGTATCAGGAGTTGGGATACTCAACTTCTCCTTCCAATTTTCAGAACTGAAACAAAACATAAAATATGTTTAAGTTATTTCTTATTCAAATTTGAATAGAGTAACATAACAATGCTATTCATAATAACATGTGCCCTTTTAAAACTAACTGAAGAAAAATGAAGTTAATTTTGCTAAGGAATAAAAAAAAGCACTGTGTTGGATATATCCCTTCCAAGCTCATCCAACGTTGCTGAATTAGCAACCAAAAAGTTCAACGCACATATGGAATTACAAGAACTTAATGGATTACACTTAAAAGTTCTACTTAATCTTATTTTCTCATGTTTTAAATCCTAAAATTATATCAAATGGCACCAAACTAAAATAATAAACCTCCCATTTATATAAACAACCCTAAAACAAGAAAAGAAAAGTGTAGCATTTGCTCAATCTCTTCAATACCTTGTATCAATTATCCTGATCTGAGGGGGAGTACGTTTGACCCTTTCAACACCAGAACCACTTGTAATCTGATTCAAATTTCTACTTGTGCATTGTTGATGCTGCTGGAACTGGTTTTATTTGAAATGTGATTGTGACTGCTGCGATTGGTTTCTCTAGAGGTTTGATCGTGGTTGAGGTGGCTGGTTTTGCTGGTAAGTATGGTTGCTGATTTCTCTTCACATACTGTTATTGTGGCTGCAAATGTTGGTTTATATAAATTAAAATTTTGGCATTCGATCAGGTTGGCATTAGATGAGCTATTGTGTCTTGCAAGAAGAAAGAAGACAATAAATTGCAGCCAGGTCCAAAATTAAGAATTTTGTTCTTTTCTCTGTCAGAGCAATTATGGAGTAGTTCAATAGGCATTCATGGTGTTGTTTTCTTTCTTAATTAGTTATTGATATAGTTTTGATATGATATGTAAACTACAAATAGAGATTAAACCTCACAGTAGTATCTCGAAACAACAAAGATTCCTTATTTTCCCTGCATAAAAAGAATTTAAAAAATGAGAAAAAAACGAAAATGAATATTCACTTATCATTTACTGAAGCACTTTATGTAAACTGTCATAAGATACACTTAGTTCAAAGTTTCACAGCCAAATCAAAATTCCAAA
>JAMFTS010005329.1:0-27743 GCA_028095005.1 Rhynchospora pubera | reverse complement strand
CACATATCAAAAGCATATAACACCATTAACTAATTTTACATTTAATTAAATATAAGGATGCTCCTATGCTTGACAGATTCATGGCAACAAGTCGGGTTGTTGCTGGTAACATCATTCAACTGCGCATATGTGCTGAGTTTCTCAAACCTGATGTTAGCCCCTTTGGGCTGGTATTGGGGTCTCGCATGCCTCATCATCGTTGCTGCTTTTGCAGCTTATGCCAATTGGCTCTTGGCAGGATTCCATGTCATTGGTGACCGCCGGTTCATCAGATACAGGGACCTCATGGGATATCTCTTTGGTATGTAAATAATTAATTTTTAATACCACCAAATCTTTGTACATTCTTGCACGCTACACATCTGCACCAGTGGAAACCTACCAATGATAGGCGCTAAAGGATGATAGAGGAAAGAATGGAATATTATGAAAACACGCTGATAGGAATAGTAGAGTGGAAACATTTAATCATGGTGGTCCATCAATAATTAATGGATATTTGTGCTGCATTCATTGGAGCTTCATTTAAGTATAAACTTGTGCTCAGATTGATTTTCACACACGACTAAAATCATTTTTGATCAATTTTGATCAAATTGATATGTATAGCTAGTATGTTACTATTTTGCATATATATATGCAGGCATATTTTCTGATCCAGCGTATTATTTTTCACTTGTAAGAGCCCCGGTCTTATTCTACTGATTTATTTTATTTTATTTTTTTTACTTTGCATACAAACACAAAACACACATGTAGTATTTTAAAAAACATTCCATGATCAAACACAGACACTACACATGAGGGCAACACTTCACGGCATGAGACACGGATACAACACGGAATGGAAATGTTTGAGGCATGTCCAGATGTCCTTAGATGTGTCGTATCCACTTTCGAATAGACACTCCATGACATGACACGATACGTGAATAGTCGAGACACACCACCGCATATGTACGTGAGATTTTAGTTATGAAATAATGTGTCCCTCTTTTGTCATGCATATACTCCAATTTTTTTTTTAATTGAGCCAAGAAAAAGAATGAACGAAGAAATAATTGCTCTGACGAGGATCAAACATTACACTTTGAAGTATGATTTGTAAAATTTATGCATATTCCTTAGATATATATTCTTAACATAATTTTAAAACTTTGAAAACAATCAATGCTTAAGTTAAAAAATAAAATGTGTTTGGAGACATCATGCATGACACGACAAATCTAAGGAAGATACGACCTGGTAAAAAAAAAAAAACGCAAGACATCGTATGACACACGTTTCTAGAACACTAATGCAATCAGATTAGATTAACAACTCAATCTCCTACTTTTAAGTTACGTAATCTCCTAAAAAAATGGCATTCTTTTTACTAATTCGTTTTAGTGCATTCCAAAAGATCATGTGTATGTATTTTTTATCCTTATCTAACTTGAAATTAATTTGTAACCAGAACCAAAAAACACGAGTCCATTAGATAAAAGAGAAAAATATAACTAAATGGACTCACAGTACTGAAAGTTGTCATCCGAAATATAGTGACCATGCACGTGCAATAGAATATATAATCAATTATTATATCCAAATGAAGAAAGGTTTAAAAATAACGCTGCATGCAAAAATAAAACGAACTAGATGCGTTGTACGTAGTGAGGTAAAACGAAAGAAAGGTTTAAAAACAAAATGATGCTTTTGAAGGGTCAAATGAACTAGATGCTTTGCTAATTTATTACAAGGGAGGTGAAATCCGAATTCGAAACTACCAAATATACAGATATTTTTATTATAACAAAAGATTCGGTTAATTTCATTTAGACTTTCAATCGGAGTTTCATTTAATTTCGGTGAATGAAAAGTTGAAAACATTGTGGCATATTTTTTCATCAATTATCATCATTAATTTTGTTCAACAAACATTTTAATTTGAGGTTTTTCTGCCCCTTTTAGTTTTCATTGTACTTCTCTCCTGTATTTTTTTTTTTTTTGTTGAAATTTGACATATAGTTTTGCTTTGAAAGAATCAAGCTATATGAGATAAATATTACAACAATAAAAATCGGTAAAGGGATCATCCCATTTTTCTGTGGAACAAATTAATTAAACGAGTTGCTGAAACTATCTGGAATCCAATATATGTTGCAGTCCACTTACGGGTTGTTAAAATTACTTGGAATCCAATGTTGCAGTCCACTTAACAAATCAGAATCACCATTAAATGTCTAGATATCTAGTCCTCTCCTTTATTCAGCGGATATACATCACTCTTTCCTGTCGATAAAACAGCTAAATAATTTGATATTTATAAACATGTGAAATTTGTCGATGACTAAAACATGACCAAAGTAGCAAACCAACAAGTGGTTGTGCTTCTGTCAAAAAAAAAAAAAAAAAAAAGGTGGTTGTGCGCTGCACTCAGTCAGCTACGGATATGTTGGATAAGTATATATAAATTATCTCTATTATCTCCAACACTCTTTTTCAAGAATTGAGAGTGACAGCCAATTAATTCTGAAGCCAAAGGTTGTCTCCAATGATTGTGAAACACGTTCATTGGTTTAAGCCTTTAAGGTGCTATTCATTGGCAGGTCTTTAGTTTTATTTCATCCATGCCTCAATGCAAGTTTGAATAAGTTGACATTAATTTAAAGTCATGTCAATCCTCTTATAAAATTGAATTGGCACTTTTAGTTTTTTCGAAATTTCAGAACTTTTTTTTTATGTATATTACCATGATAATTTGATATCTTCAAGCTGGTAAATCGAGATCCTTGTTATGAATTTTTATGAGAAAAAGTCATGATCCTTTGGTAATGTTTGAGAAATTTTTTTGATGACTTCGAAGAGTCTGTGATCACTGATCTCACTGGAACACACTACATGCAACTTAACTACTGATACGCTAGCTTTGTGTGATAGTCTTTATTTACAAATAATAAAAAAGAGGATGTGAATCTGTGAATTCTTCACAGAATTGGCTATTCTATTTTTTTCAGGTGCCTAAGTAATTTTCATTCACATTTTTGTAGGAAAAAGGATGTACTATGTTACATGGTTTTTGCAATTTGCAACCCTACTTCTTGGTAGTATGGGATTTATCCTTTTGGGAGGGAGGGCTCTTAAGGTATGTAGCCATAATTTCAAGAGTACTTAATTAATATCTCATTAAAAAATATGTATATACATGCCGATAAGAACCGTAATACTTAAGAAGATGTTCTTTTATAAACTTTTAATTGACATTTGGCAACACAAGCCAATCTCGAGCAGTTAATGATACATGAGCTAGCTTTTTCCATCAATGAAGGAAATCAACTCAGAGTTCAGTGATTCTCCAATGAGGCTACAAGTTTACATTGTTGCAACTGGTGTTGTCTACTTGGTCTTCGCATATTTTGTTCCAACAATATCTTCCATGAGAAATTGGCTAATTTCTTCAGCTATTCTCACTGTTATTTATGATGCAGCCATACTGGCTATCGTCATTAAAGATGGTATGGGCCTTTTAAGGCTTAACTAAGTTCTATATGAATAACTAATTTTTCATTATGGAAGATCTGTGTGTTTATCAAAGATGGTATTTTTGTCTATATTAGTTACAGTCAAGTAGTATTGCCCCATTTGTACCAAAACCTACTCGATATATATGAGTTGAGGCATTGGAAGCACATATTTGACATTATGTTCTTTTGTTCAAGAAGGCAATACAAATAAGGCCAAGGATTACAACATTGCGGGAAATAAAGCAGAGAAAGCATTAAATGCCTTTGGCGCTATGGCAGCCATTCTTGTTTGCAATACATCAGGCATTTTACCAGAGATTCAAGTAAGCAGGCTGCAAATCTGCAACTTTTTGTTATGGTGTTTGTTTCTTAGTGAATTTGTATATATCTTATGAAATCAATATTGATGATTTAGTTATAATTATTTTAGTTATATACCTGATTTCAGAAAATAGAAATGAGGAAAGCACTTATTTAAAATTGAAACACCCCAAAAAGGAATATCAGAGATCACCGAGAATTTAAACATAACGGAACTACGAGGCAAAACTAAATGTTAATTTTAACTGATAGAATGGCAGTTCATACGGTAATTGTTAGTTCAATTCTGAGCTATGTACTAATGTACCTGGGGGGAGTGCTTAAAACAACTTATAAATTTGCAGTCCACTGTGCGCAAACCTGTGGCTGCCAACATGAGGAAAGCACTTGTGATGCAGTACACAATAGGCCTAGCAATCTATTACGGCATCAGCATAGCGGGTTATTGGGCATACGGTGCCTCTGTCTCTGAGTATCTGCCCGAAGAGCTTAGTGGGCCCACATGGGCAAAAGTTCTCATCAATTCTACTGCTTTTCTACAGAGTATCATGTCTCAACATGTAAGTCACGATTTATATGTTATCTAACTAATTTTTTTTATCATAAATATGGTAAAAAAGCAAGACGTCCAACATTTGTAATGGTTTTTGACCCTGTTGCTAGTTAAATTTAAATTCTAAAACAACCATTAAGCTGAACTATCAAAAAAAAAAAAAAAGTTGAGGTTTCTCGGGACAAGATGAAAAGAAATGGAACTTCATTTTATCTCTTTTCATGAGCTTTGTCAATTCCATTAGATGTTCGTTGCACCCATACATGAGGCTCTGGATACCAAGTTTCAGAGATTGAATGAAGGCATGTTCTCCAAATACAACTTGATATGCCGCTTCTTTGTGAGATCAATATTCTTTGGACTTAACATACTTGTCACAGCGTTGTTTCCTTTTATGGGAGATTTTGTTAACCTCTTCGGATCGTTCACACTTTTTCCTCTAACATTTGTCTTCCCAAGCATGATTTTTCTTAAGGTATGTGATGTTTTGGTATGTTTATTATTTATTATTTGTTCCATGATTGGGAAGTTCGTAAAGAAAAGAATAAATTTCTTGCTAACATGTGCAGATCAAAGGAAATGCTGCTAGAACGGAACAGAAACTATGGCACATGGCAATCATAGTTTTCTCCTCTCTTATGAGTATCATCACCACTGCTGCTGCAGTTCGATTAATCATAAGCAATACAAAGATGTACCATTTTTTTGCGGACACATAATTTTTATGAAGTTGAAGAGCAACATATATATTTGATACCGCCGTGTGAAATAAATTATATGTCTTCAAATTGTATGATTCGTCGAAGCAACATTAATGTAAGGATTGAGTTGCATTTACAATACTATTGGAGGAAAACTAAAATAGTAAAATATATTTGGTCATGTAAATTCTCAGCAATCGTCGTTTCTCCATTGACCATTATCTTTATTTGAAGAACGTCGTTTCTCTCTATTATCATTGCCATCATTCCCACAGGCCTGAAATGCTCAAATGGTTCCAATTTACAAATATAAAAGCTAATCAACAAAAATTAACAACTACCAGAAGTAAATAATTGACTTGAGAGCATAATTTGTTTGCCAATAAATTAGGTCAAATTTGTGCTGTGTACTCAAAAGCAAATTAATTTGTGCACAATTTGTTCATTATTTTACTGCACAAACGGCACAGACCAACCTAAATACAAATTCAAGAAAACTTAGGCCAAGGAGCGATCTTGAGAATATTTTTTTTTTTTAAGAAAAATAAGGGTCAAGCCCCTGTCTTTTGTATTAAAATAATGTCTAAAAGTACAAATATTTGCAAGAAGCTAATCAAAGCAAAATTAAAAGTAGAAGGGGAAAAAAAAGAAAAGAAAAAATTATTCTTATCTATTCCTATCTATGAAAAGCGAATCTGCAACCATCATTAATAATAGTCTGGAAAGTTTATTGGAGTGGAATTAGGGCTGTCAAAACGTGGTAAGTGGCACGGAATGGCACCAAACTGTTACCGTGCCACTTATTAAACAATACAATACCGGCATGTCACTTACCGTTTCATTTATTAAACGAAACAATTTTTTGTGCCATCAACCATATATTATATATATAACGGTTTGAAATGAGGTTGAAATGGTCGAAACGGTATAACCAACTGTGCCATCAACCATACCACTTAAAAAATGATATAATTTTGTATACCACAAATCGTTCCATTTCGGTTAAACGAAACTGCATAACGGTAAATGACCTACCGTTGACAGCCCTAAGTGGAATGCCTTAAGAAAATGTTGATTGCTGATGCAACTTTGAGACAATTATTCCTGAATGAATAGGCAGTTATTCTCTTTTTCCAAAAAAAAAAAGGAAATTGAAATAAGCAGAATTTTGAAAATGTGGAAATGGCCTAGATTTATCACTTTTGTTTGTCCTTTATGAATGTTCTTAAAGGACGTTTAATATGGATTGTTTGTATTTTCAGCCGGTCCTCAGTACGCACGTACAGATAGTACTACAACCACACAAATTTTCTATAAAATCAGGGTTAGACATTAAAAAAGTTCTAAGCACTGAGAATATGTATTTAGGGCTGTTAAACGTGGGAAACGAGCACGAAACAAGACAGTTCTATTTTCGTTCTGTTTCGCTAACAAAACAGAACATGTATTTTGTTTTCGTTCTATTTCGGTAAACGAAATAGTTTTGTGTTCCATTCTTCATTTTACATTGATTTCAACATATTTTGTGTTCCATTCTTCATTTTACATTGATTTCAACATATTTTCGTGTTTTATTTCGTTTACCAATCTCTATTTCGTTTTCGTTCCGTTTTAAAAAACGAAACTCATTTGTTCTTTTGTTTTCTATTTCGTTTGAATGAAACGGAACGTAAACGTGCGAAACGGCATCGGTTTGACAGCCTGGACCGCAATCCAAAGTTCTGTGCGGAGGGCCCAGCACCATGTAGCTTTGGTGGGTTAATCTGGGACAGCTGCGCAATTATAACCATAATAATAATTATCTTCTATTCATACGTGTAGGAAGGAAGCTCACTTATCATCTACTCCAGAAAAGAATAAAAAAATTGAACTTCTCCTGATTTAATTATCACTCTCTATCCCCTGAACTAATACACCGCGTATAGCGATCACTTAAATCAATCCGGAGTCCGAACCAACTGAATCTCATAAATAATTTTAAAGAAAGACGAAATTTCTATTTTCTAGATTTTTTATATGTTAGATTGGAAAAGAAACAAAATTGGATGGAAATGACTGTATGGGACAGTCTAAAAACGTCAAAATTCATAGTTTTCTTCTATTCAGACAATAGTGAAAAATGAAGACAATAAAATTTGTTTCCAACAATATTTTGACAATGGATAAGCGAAGTATACTACAATGAGAGGTTTGGCTTTTGAAATCGATAGTTGAAACCGTAACATTGACAATATACATACGGTTTTTTATTTTTTCCCTATTGTATAAAGTGAAAACATGTTTATCTATTTTTTTTTATTTCATCGTCAATAATTATAGATCATATTATTCTAAAAGTTTTGTTGATTCGCATTCTAAACAATTTTATTTTTTTTTTGTTTTTTTGGAAAAAGAGAAGTAGAAAAAAAAAATTGTTATTATTTGCTTCTCTCAATCTATCCTCTTCTCAAATATTATTTCATTCACCCGTAACATTATTAAAGTAAAAAAACTATTCAGATTGCAGAACTTAATATTTATTTGATCGAAGGATTTACATAAATTACGTACCCAATTGCCATGGAATACCAATGTACCATCACAGAGACTTGTTGCAAAGCTTTCACTGTCACTCATCGGAATAAACCCGTTTCACAAATAGAAAGATTTCATATGACATAGAAGATCGTTCTACACTGTACACTGAGCAGTGCTTTAGTCAATGCTTTCACACGCTCCTTTCTCACTTCCCACTGAAAAAAACCTCACTAGAAAAGGCACTTGCGAGAGAGAAGATTGAGCATGGAAAAGGATAGAAGAGAAGGAAAGAGCGGATAAGAACAGAAAGAGAGATGAAGGTTTCTCTAATACCTCAACTGGTGCTGCTCTGCTCCGGCCTTACTCTCTCCAACTTGGCCTCTTCTTCTCCCTCTTCTACTCCTCTTCCCCAGTCAACAACAGGTTAAATTTTTGTCAATTAACCCACATCCCTGATCAAATAATTCTGATATGTAGTCTCCCACTAAAATTGAAAACCAATTTACTATCACTAATGTTGCTACTCAAATTGCAATTACCAGTAAACCTTGATTTCCCACTATTACTAATTAAATTAACCAATTAGTAGTTGATTTTAGTCAAAGAATTAAGTGGTAATTACAGAACTAAGAACTAAACAAGACATGAAGACAACCATAGAGCTAATTTTCCTTTTAAATTGGTTATTGGACACAACCTGGCTATGTCTCAGCAGTCACAGCTCAGTTATCACCAATTCCCAATTTGCATTATTGTAACAATTGTTAAAACAATTACAAATTACAACTGCAGGTACAGTTCTCACTGCAAGGCGACCAACCAATGTAATCTTCCATCCGTCAACCGGCACATGCATGTTGCGTACAAATCAAAATAAAGCACTAAGACTAGGGCCATGCAATGAATCTGATGCATGGGAATACACCCCACAGAAGTTTCTGACTGTGAAAGGCACTTACTTCTGCTTGCAAGCCGTCGGATCCAACAAGCCGGCCAAGCTAAGTATTATCTGTACCGAATCTGATTCCCAGTGGGACATGAACTCAAGTTCGAATTCAGATGCTAAAACTCATGTGTCTACGAATTTAGAGAAGGGTGGTTCGTTGTGCTTGGCCGTTGGACCTGAGGATATACTATTCACAAGCCCATGTCTCAGCTCTGATGTGCAACAGTTTGAGTTCACTACTAAAGACAAGGTTCAAGCTTTGGGATAAGAGACTCAAATGTAGAGGAGCTGTGCAATTTTGTACTTTACAAGGCTTTTTAATTTTTAATGGTATTTTGTATGATATATATCATGAACTCAGAACTCAATAAAATCTGGGATAAGTGGGGACATTGTTTACATGGTATTTTTTTTTTTTTTTTTGGCATAATAAGTATCTGGACCATGTGATAAGCGTCAAAAGAATTACTTGGGAACCTGAAGTACTAGTATAAACTGTGCTCCAGGATCACATTTTGGAAGGGTGAGGGAAGAAGGTTAGGTGAACTTTTAATCCTCATCTTGCTCCACAAGACCAGACAACTTCAAATAAAGAGGGGTGAATGCACCAAGAGTAAACTTCTCACCTTCAAACAACTAATTTTAGTAACCCCAAATTTGAGGTGTAGAAGTTCACTTACTCAATCTTACCTCATCTCCCCTTATTTCCCCTCTACAGATTTTACTGGAGCACAGCCAAGTGTTATATACTCCCAAAGTGGAAAATCAAAACGTCTTTTGTCTTTTAATATCATGTATAACTCATAATAACCACAACGAGCCTTGGAACAGAGGGGTTCAAACTAAACATCTTTCGTAAGTTCACATATTTTGAAACTCTTTCTGAGAGGGGAAAAACATTTAGCAACATAAATAAAAAAAACACTTTCAAAGGAAATTAAGGAAAACAAGAACAAAGTGCTAAGTTTTCTACTCTAGTGAAAGATATATATTTCAAAGAAGAGGGTGCAAAAAAAGAACACATGATACCGAAAAGAGAAGATAAAATTGCATTCCTAACGATCTCCAGCTACCTTATAAAAAGAAATACGAAAAAAAAAAAATACAAGTAGCACTATCTATCTAAAAGAAAGATCTAACAAAATATGCACATCAACCAATAATTCCACCTTAGTTTTCCAGCTTTCAACTCCCACGATTCTTTCTACTTTATAACAGCAAACCTTAATTAATTCTCATTATTCTAAGATATAGTACTATGTTGAGCATTTAGTATAGTTTAATCCTTGCTTGGATTGGTGTGCGACAAATAGGACATGTCTGAAGGCTCGGACCGCAGTCGTGGCATGTCTGTAAGAGAAGAATAAAATCATCACATGCATTTTCTATATTTCGGACTGGTGCATGAATTGCACAGTTTAGTTAGAGAATTTTCTACAAAGTAATTACATCATTAGCACAGAAAAAGATTTACCTAATGTCTGGAATATTGTAAAGGAAAACTTACAAATCTCATAACACAAGATGGCATTTAATTTTGAGGAATGAAACTACAGAATGGAAGAAAGCTCACCTGATGACCACAATTAAAAGCCATGTTCTTTGGATTCACAAGGCAAATGGGACAAGTCTGTTGAAAATAAAATATCCAAATTATTCATGGATAATTGTTTGAAAAAGATAAACACTTTCAATCCTACAACAACATAATATTATTAATAACTAAACAGAAAACAAATATTAAATATAAACTGGAAAATGATACTTAATTAATTCACTTTGTTAGTAATAATTGCTTATTTTATATATTATTTGGTATATGGTGAAACCTAAAATTTTTTTAAATCTTTAATGCTACTGAACTTCTATTTTATTTTATTCAAGATACAGGTTACTGGTGACTTTGTATAAAAAGTGAGTAAAATGATTAATTTATGAACATCCATAGTACTTCACGATGAGATGAGATTATGAACTTGCAATTGTAATGTTTGAACTATGGACATTTTATTAAAATATCCCAAAAAAAAAAAAAAAACATCAGTTAGCACTTAGCAGAATCTAGAATACTAAAGAAAAGGAATATTGGATGCACTTCAGAGTTTAGATCATTGAATCTAACTTCAGCCATTGCATACCAGTATGGGGCTTAGAACAGCAACATGGTAAAATGATAAAGCCTGACAATTATTCATTAGATGATAAAAATGTGTACCTGATTATTGTCAGTAGAAGTGGATCCCAAACCAGTGGAACCTGTTGAAGCTTTTGGATGAGTCTGGGTGTAAGAAATAGGTAATGAATTGTTCCCTTGAAATTGATTGGATTCACTGCTTCTAGAAGAACACCTTGGTGGTGGAAGAGCAACTTTGTCTGGTGACCTTCCACGTCTACGCCTGTGAGTGAGAAAGAGAGAGAGTTATACAAAAGAGAACAAGCTGAGCTTATAATTTTTTATGCTCTGACCAATACAATTCGGTCAATTTTGGATTCACTGACCAATGCAATAAGTTCAACTCAATTGGCCATAGTTTTAACCTGATTTGCAACAGAAAAGCGATGAGTAACCTAGAAAAAGAAACTTTTAAAGCAGCATGGTAAATTGATAAATTGATTTTTCCAGATAAAATTGAGATGGTGCTGGTCTAGAACATGAACAGCTTGCAACCAAAACCAACTGGTATGGCATGCAGATTCACCTGAAACTAGACTTAACCACACCTGATAAGGCAATAAGACTACACAAGAAACCCAATATATCAAAGTAGATTGTAAGTTTGTAACCTTGAGTTGACTGAAACCTAAATGAACTTTACGTAGTAAATCTGACACAATACCACCAGTTTGCTGCCCTAGGTATATATTTTCATGAAAAGTAGAAAGAAAGATGAAGAAAAAGAGAACACTATCTCACCCTAAGAGACCCAATTCAATTGTTGCTTTGTACTGTAATGGTACTTCCATTAGAGCAGCAAGAGCAAAGACTGCCTCTTTTCTCGACTCTGGCAAACTCTTTGACATTATCTCTGTGAAATTTACAAACTGCAACAAAGGATCGAGTCAGATAATTGAGCTAAGCATTCAAAACTCAATTTCCCAACAACTTTCATGCATAATGTAAATTGAAAAAGTTTTTTTCATTCAGTTTTACAAATAAATGAGAAAAAAAAACTGCTGGCTTCAAATTGTTCTCTCTTGTCAAGTGAATTTTCAGTTTAATACATTTTTGAGATTTGTTCTCGGAAGGAAGATGTTGCAAAAAATTAACGAAATAAAGACCGCACCTGGAAGTTGTCAAAGCTCCGGTTTGGAATGTTATCATCAAATTGTTTCATTGTCTCCCATGGTCCATCACCTACTCCGACTAGCACAATTGACAATGGATACTCACTGAAAACCAACAAATTTTATTTTCAATCACACTGTTCAGAGTGCCATCATCAATTTTTATTGCTAAATGGTGTAGACTACAAAGAAACATACCTGGCTTTTACAATAGCGTCAATAGTGGGTTTCTCATGTTCGCCACTAACCTGCCAAAAACATCAAATAGTCAAAGTTCTTTAACAAAATTAATAATTAAGAAAATAGATGAAACTGCATAAGGAATATTTTGTCACGCCTCAAAAATTTGTAAAACATAATGGACAAGAATAATATAAGTTCATACCTGTCCATCAGCTATGATGAGTAAAACATGGTATTGTCCCCCACTCTGTTCGACTATAGTCATGGCCATTTCAATTATTGGTGCAAACGAAGTTCCTCCTGTAGATATATTGAATGTTTTTAGAATTTTAGTATGAAAAATAAAATTTTAATTTGGATGTCATGGCACGTAACAAGAATTTCTGGTATTTTATTCCCTAATAGCAAATCAGTACATTAAATGCATCGTTTCTAAATAAGCAAGATATTTTAAATAAATAACTCGTAGATTTTAATCCCAGTTCTTATACTTCTAACCACTCAAGTACTCACTATTTTTCAACGCTGCATTTAAGTTTAGTATGAAAATAAAAATTTTAATTTGGATGTCATGCCCTGTAGCAATCTGGTGTTCTATTCCCTAATAGCAAATCAGTACATTAAATGCAGTGTTTTTAAAAAGGCAAGATAATTTAAAAGCATAACTTGTAGATTTTAATCCCAATTCTTATAATTTTAAGCACTCGCTATTTTTCAACTCTTAGATGCTCATTTTGATTGCAGCCCCATTTCCATTGATTATGTGGTTTCCTTTTGTCAAGAATCAAGGAAAAGGGAAGTATGTGAGGATAAGTGAGGAGCCTATTTGAAAATATGTTATCCCTTACGTATTGCGACTGAGAATGAATCGAAATAATGTTTTCCAAAAATGCTATACCAAGTGTCAAATGACCAACCTGTGATTTTAGCCACTGTAACAAAAAAAAGGGGCCAGACAGTAAATTACCAGATAAGTGTAATACTGGGACAAGTTCTCTATATCGATATAGTGCCTCCTCGAATCCATTGCATGGCCTCTGGTCAGGGTAAAAACCAAACACATGTTTATCATGTGTTGTCGCTGAAAGAAGAATGGAAAAATTACAGCAGTGAAGTACAGCAGAAGTAAATACTGAAATGAGCAACCCTGAACTGCTTAGCAAATTAGTTTGTACAAAAATAAGTGGCACCCTGTGCCTGACCTGGCTAAACTGAAGAGTAAAGGATGAAAAAATATCAAACAATAGCAGCTCAACAATCTCTAATAAACATGATCATGTTGTTTAAACTCTAATACCAATTCACAGCTCTATCCGTTCCGTGAGCCAGTTCTCAGCAAATTTCCAACAAGATGGGTAAAAAAAACGTATTATTAAAATTTAAGAAAAAAAGAATGCAAAAGCTTACTATCACCAAATCCAAAGCATGGGATTAAGTTATCTTCATCAAACTTTGCTAAAGTCCTTCCAACAATTGAAATTGCAAGCTCATATGGATTTGGTGTGTCACTAATTTGATGCAAGCAACGTCCCTTAAATGACTCTTTACCTTTTCTCCAAAGAAAAAGAATAATATTAAAAATTTGACCCCTGAGAAACAGCATTTGTGGATATTCACCTTACATTTTAATTAAACTGTGAGAATCTTAGTAATCCTGTAATCAACAAAGAGACTCCACATTAAAGAAGTAGTGTTGACTTTCCATTTTATTCCCATAAAACATTAAAATTTTATCAATAGAATACCTGTCCACTCGTTGCTTTTAGTGAAGTCAATTCCTACAATGAGATTGGAAGATTCTAGGCCTGCATTTAAGAGAGCTTCGGTAACCTGCATACATAAGCGAAATTTACATTGATACTAATCTTATATGCCTAAACCAAAAATGTTTTCAAAAGTAAACCTCTAGTATTTTTGCCAAGTCCACCCTAGTTGTTTGATGTTATGTTTGAGGAAATACTACAACTGTATTGTTCTTTCCATTATCCAAGCTTAGTTTTTCCACTGGCCCATCAACACAAAAGATGGCTGTGGCAAAAATTGCATTATAATTATAATTGATTCTTGAATACTAATTTCTTTACTTCGAAAAAGGAATGACATATGTGATGTCATATTTAAAAAGTATAAACGGAGAACACATCCAAAGATTCCTTAGGAGCAGAAGAGGTAGGCATCAGTCCTCATACTTAGTGAAGAAGTTGCAAAAAGCTTAATTTTTTTTCTTTTAATATTAAATTGTAGGACCCCACAAATTAGTGCAAGAGTAGTGCCCCCAAAATATAACTCGAATAGAAATTATACTTTTTTCATATGTACACGGACAAAAGTAATATAAAAAAAATTATAAATAATATTGAAAAATGAATTGAAATCGAGGGGGGTGGAAAAAGAACAAAACTATAAATAACAGAGTGTTTTGTGTTTATGTAATCAATTAATGTAACATCATCTAAACCTGCCTTTCTTATTCTTATTTTTAAAAAAAAATGAAGGCTTTTATTTATCACTCTTCACTCCTTCCCTTTACCTTATCTATATAGAGAGTTTTGTAGGGGGGGGGGGGGGGGGGGGAAGAGGAAAGTTTTTGCACCTTTTGAGAAAAACAAGAGTGGTAGCTGAGAATACTGTCATGATTTGTAAATTCTTAATCTAGTTGCATTTTTTTAAAAGGGTAATATAAAGGAATACAATTAGCCCATTAATTAAACAAAAAAAGAGGATGCAGGACGATGATCATGTGTATGGTAAACATGTTATGATCGAACCCGCCATAGTTCAGGTCGAGGATGAGGGAATTAGAAGTTATCCTTTGCAAAGTTGTGGGGGGTCAAATATCATTAATCTGCTTCTCTTGGTTTTTTTGCTAAGCATGGCGAATTTGGGGCATTACATGAACGCAGTTGAAATTCTGAATAAACAGACAGCCAAATTTGACATTGCATGGTACTGTTATGCACCAGTAAATTATTTGATCTGTATCATTGTATGGTACTGTTATGCACCAGTAAATTATTTGATCTGTATCACCCGGAAACCATGAGAGAGTTCTTATATAGATAACTTCTCTTATATTTAATTTTTTAATAGTTGTACTTCACAAGCATTTAACTTTAGTTGGTGACTTCCTCAAGCATTAGGTGCAAAATGTACAAGCTAAAGATATTAATCAGTGCTAAGATAATATAATATATATTGGCTCTTGCATGCAGCACATGCTCCACTTAGATAGTGACGTGAAAGGAGTTCTGTTTTCATCTGAATTATCATGAGCCAGGAAAAAGGAGTTCTTGCATGCAGCACCTGTTTTCACCCCATCAACTTGAAATATTAAACAACATAAAATACTTGGCATTTTCTATCTAGTGTTATATGTAATTTATGCCCCCTTCATTTTATATTTTGTGCACTGAGCATTAAACAAAGGCGATTAAGTGGACTGTATAATAGAGCTGACAAATTAATTCTAATACTGAACATAGCAGAACACCACTGGCATGTTTATAATCAAAATTCTTTTTTAAATATGTTTATTATTTAAGAAAAATTTTGTCTTATGTGTACTAAAAACACTTAAAACAGCAGTTTAGCAGTCCACTTAGTGGTTGCTATTCCAATTAAATCTTACACAATAGGATTGTAGTTTTGAAATCCAGTTTCATACAAATGTAGTGTACTTCCAGACTTTTAGGTTATTGATCATTTGATGAGGATACTCAACCTGCCCTATCAAAGGACTTAAAAGGGTGGGATAAGGAAAGCATAACAAAACCCATTCACCTCTTCTGCACTCTAATTTGAGACGAAAGAAAAAAGAAAAAAGATACTTTTTTTTCAGGACATTTTATTCTTTCCTATTTTTTTCCCCTAATTGTGGAGCAAATAACTTTTTACATTGTCACTTCTCTTCCTTTCTCACCCCTCTTCTTCGTCCATTTTGTAGAAAGTTTTTAAACAAATGAAAAGAGAAAAATTGAGGAAAAAGTCAATTGATTTCAGTCCTTATTAGAAGGTCGGAGTAAATAAAGCTTTAACCTTGAACAAATACAAAATGTAATTTGTTACTTTCTGCTCCATTATATATCCTTCATTCACCTAATGAAACTAAAATTAAGAAGAGAAACTTAAGTTCCCTCCTCTTTTCTCTCCGGCCGTCATCAGTAAGTAGTAGATGTAGGAATTTGGGTTGAATTAAAAGGACAAAAGGTTAGAATTTTTCTACTTCAAATTAGTTCCTAATGAAATAGCCAAAATAGATACATACTGTACAATCATGTTTGCTTATATTGTATGGAATTGGAATTATATCTTATTGAAAAGAAAGAACGGGGCAAATAGAATCATTTAGTTTGATATTCAAAAATATCAAATAAAATATATTCCAGTGTAAAAATATTGGGCTATTTTTTTTTTCCTGACAATAACATGATTTTTCCCAGTTCGAATTTCTAAAATACCAGAAGAATAAATCAGAAAATAGACCTGTTCAATGGATTCGTAGTTATCAGCAATTCTAGAATACTTCCTATCCAGAGTCCTTCCCGTAGAATAATTAGGCGCCGAGTAATTGATCTTCCTGTTGTTAGAACTCCCGCCTCCCATTTTTCTCTACTAAAGATATAAACACAAAAAAAGTTTGTAGAGATCGGAAACCAGGGATTTTTCTCGAGAGGTGTCTTGTAAGTTTCGTCTGTTAGTAACTTTGGTGTGTCTTGCGATCCAATAAAGGTGGCGTTAAAGACTTGTTCGTTACTTCCAAGGCGGTTGGTCTGGTCTCATCTGCCGAGGAAGAATGGGTTTGTATTATCATTATATATTGAAAAAAAAGTAAAGCTTATGTTTGGCAACAGGAAGTCATTCTATTTTAAGAAAAATTAAACAAGGATAGAAAATTAGAAATTGATGAACTTTCGTCGCGTCTTCTTATTGTTTTAAAACTTTATTATTGCTGCTTTTGTGCTGTAGCCTAGTTGTTTGTTCTTGAGAAATTAACATGTACCAAATGTATTTGTTATATAAAAGTAGATCTTCTCCTTGTAATTGCTCAGATTTTTAATTATGGCAATTGTATCAATTTATAGAAATATATTTAAAGACATCTGACATGATTTAAAAAGCATTTAAGTAGAGTAAATGAGAAAGAGCTTTCCTCGAAATTTCGTGAGGGTCCTAGTCTCCATTATTCTAACAACCTTTGGAATTTTGCAAAAAATCTGGAAATTAAAGTGTTTTCATTTTCTATTACTCGACTAAATTTATCTTCTGTTTTGAATTTTGGGTGCTCTCGTTGATTCATTCAGTGCAAACTGAACCAGAACAATTTTTAATCATAGAATGACATAATAGAGAAGTTCTGTAAAACAAATCCAAGATAGCTATCAATGCTGATCAATATCTGAAAATTTAATAGATTTGATTGGTTTGATTTAATTAAGTTAGTGGCAAAGAGCAATGCATCTCAAGTGAAAGGTTACATGTTCGAAACCCGCCTCGACGTATTTATAGACATTTAATTAAAAAAAAAAGTTGGGAAGCTTGACCCCCAATTTATCTTCAAAAAAAGTTAGTGCTTCCGCATCCAGGGAATTAGAAAGAAGGATTTAGCTAATTGCCTAATTATGATTCATCTTAATTTAAACCAACGGAGAGAATGTGAAAAATTACTGGAAATTATTAGCATAATTCCGGCCATTTAGATGTGAAAACTTCAACAAAAAAGAAACTTTATTGAATTATTAAGTAAAATTGCGCGTCTTGTAGTCATTATTATTTGGAAGCAATTTTTTTTTGGAAAAAAAAATTATGGCAGAACGTTAAATAAAGTATAATATATAATTTGTGGGACTGCTGTTTATTTTACTGGCAGAAAATGTGCATCTGGAAATTCAATTTGCCCCCCATCCACGTTAGACACCTGAATGTGCAGTCGTACCTTGCACCACTGGAAGCGTGATAGTATCTGTTCCTTTGTATGCTTTTTATATTGGTTGGGCCAATTTCGCCTTTATTTAAAGAGTTATTGAGTGTGATCCTGATCCAGAATGATTATTTTTGAAAGATCTGTTTATTATTTTTAGCATCTCACATTTTTCTTATCTTGATTTAATTATAGGTATGAATGAATCTTCTAAATAATCGATTTATAAGTTCATATATTTATTCAGAAGTTATGCAAGTCTCATAAACTTTTACATGATTTACAAACGTCACATTCAAATTGCCGCTAGCAAAAGTAAATCATTCATCTTTATTTATTTTTTTTATTGTTATACCTTGATTGGAATAGCTTTCAAATCCTAGCATATCTTGTTAATTATTCAATATGTTGGCAGTTAGAATATGTTTGATATTTATATCATCAGTTCAACCTTTTGATTTTTCATTTAAGATTAATATTGAGTATTAAGTTATCTACTTTTAAATATTTATTATAGAGATCCCATTATTTAGACAATTAGACTCAAATAAAAGTGAAAAATAAATTCAACGTGGTTGAGAATCCTGAATCACGTGAAGGCTGAAAAAGAAACAAAGTTATAGATCAAATAGCAACTACTTCGCTGAAATGAATGGGTGTCACGCTGTACATGTGATCTTGCTGGAACAATTTTCGTCGAACTTGCTTCAGACAAGGTGACGTTTGTTCAGTTAGTTCAATAAAAAAGGAATTTTCAGATTAAAATGGGAATTACTCAGTTCTTTGTGCTTTATTACTGAGAGTGCGATTTGCACACATTCCACAACTCTGCCTAGACAACCGGATTCCACCTTCAAACACCTGAAAATATAAAAAAAGCTTGTTCGTTGATATAATGTTATATATGTTGTTTTAAGAGACCTAGATATATTAATATTCGTAAAAAACCAAGAGGATAATACAGTTTTATCAGAACTCGACTTTTTGTTTGTTGGCTAAGAAAATGTATCTTAAGTAAAGGCTGACAGTTTGAAATTTGTGAAAAGATTTCTTGTGCGCTTTTAAAGTTGAAAAATATATTTTTGTTCCTCTCATAAAAATGAAATTTATATCAGAATGGCCAATTTTTTAATGAACAACAATAATATTTAGACTTGTTGACTTGTATTAAAGAATTATATCGTTAAAAAAATGTATTCAATTTAATTTCGCATCGGATTCTGTAGTTGACTAGTTCCTAGAGGTGCATAACGTCTAAAACGACCACACAAATAGACTGTTGCATTGATCGTTGCGTTTTGGACATGAAACTAACCATCATTTGTGTTAACCGTTTCGTTGTGGACGAAAAGATCGAAATCACGAAAATACATATGGACGGAATCGTTTCAAGCTTGCGTTAACCGTTTCGTTTTTGAAACGCAACCAAAATCATTAACCATTTCATTTCATTTTGGACGAAACGAAACGAAAAGACGGTCGAAACGGTCACCGTTTTCAGGCCCACTAGTTCCTTCTATACTAGGCCCAATATTAAACATTCACTTTTCGCACCGATAAATTTAAAAATAATATTAAATTAATATAATATATTAAAAATAATATCAATATAATAATATTTTTTTAAATAGTATCACAAGATCGGAATATGGGATTCCGACCGCAATTACGGAATTCCGAATTCCGATCTTAGCTAAAAATAATATTTAAATATTAGAAATAATATTTAATTAATTAATTTAATTAAATATAAATTTAATTAATTTATTTAATTAAATATAATTTTAATTAAAATATAAATAATTATTTTATTTAATTAAAAAATAAATAATTAAGTTATACATTTTTAATTAATTTACATTAAAATTATAAATTTTGGAAGATAATAACGAATGAACAAGAGCATACATGCGTGAGAAGGGCTGAATACTTCACGCATGATAATCTAACGGCTGAAGTTATTGCCAACTGTATCAGAAATGCAGTAAAGAGAGATGTCGGTATTTCCTTACCGGGCGTGAAATCTCTATTGGAGAAAGAATACCCGAATGTGGTGTCCACTTATAACAAGATTTGGCATGGGCGAAAGAGAGAGCAAGCGAACATCTTTTCGGATCGTGGGAAGATTTGTACAACAAACTCCAGAGTCTTTTATTGGCTGTACAGAGGACGACACCCGAGACGCAGTTCAAATGGTTGTTTAAAAATTTATAATTTTAATGTAAATTAATTAAAATTTTTTAACTTAATTATTCATTTTTAATTAAATAAAATAATTATTTATATTTTAATTAAATTTATATTTAATTAAATAAATAAATTAAATTTATATTTAATTAAATAAATTAATTAAATATTATTTCTAATATTTAAATATTATTTTTAGTTAAGATCGGAATTCGAGATTCCGTAATTGCGGTCGGAATTCCAAATTCCGATCTTGTGATACTATTTAAAAGAATATTATTATATTAATATTATTTTTAATATATTATATTAATTTAATATTATTTTTTAATTTTTCGGCTTTTCGCAGAAGTTTTCGTTGAATTGTTACCTTAAATTGGGCCTTCAAATGGGAACCGCATCCTCAGCAGTCCGAAAAAGGACTGCTCCAAGTAGTCCTTTTCATTTTTTTTTATTTTTAAAAATTATAAAACTCAAATGGAGAATCCAAACCGTTGATCTTGTTAAGTTTTATCAGCGATGCATTTTCATATAAGTTTTATAAAATTTGAAGTTTATTTGATACTTCATTAAGTGACCAAATTATGAACGGATTAGAATTAATTAAACCAGGTTCGTTCATTTGTTGACCACTTGATCTAGTATCAAATTAACTTCAAATTTTATAAAACTTATATAGAAACGGTTTGAATTTTCTATTTGAGTTTTACAATTTTTAAAAATTAAAGAAAATAAAAAGGACCGCTTGGAGCAGTCCTTTTTATGGCTGTAGAGGATTCGGTTGCCCTTCAAATGAGTTTATCGATGGCGGCCCAAATCTAATTCCTCTTCGGCTCTTCATTACAAGAGAAGAGTCGCCGAGTTTGGCAAAGCCCTAAACCTCTCCGTCGCAAAACCCTCCGCTCCATCTTCCCTTCCATGAAGCTGGTATGCTCTCTCTCTCTCTCTCTCTCTCTCTCTCTCTCTCTCTCACACACACACACACACACACACACACACACACAGCTCTTACTCACACCGATCTAACTTCTTCTTACAACAGACATGTCTGAGCGAAGGCGGAGGCTTCTACTCTCCGCCATGCCACATATTACAGTGGTGTGGCTTCACTCTCCTCTTCGAATGCCCCATCGATCTCTCTGCTCTCGCCGTCTTCTCCCCGATTCCAACGACTGGTTCTTCTTCTTCTGACGACAATAGCCTGATCAGAGCTGTCCCCTGGTACAAGACAGTTGCGTCCCTCCACCTGTGGGACCCATCTTCAATAGACGCTGTGCTCATTTCTTCTCCTTGGGCGTTACTAGGGCTTCCCTTCCTCACTCGGAAACCTGGCTTCTCCAGTTCCACCAAGGTTGTTTCTCTAATTCCTCCCTTTTGTTTGGTGTTCAGTGTTTTCATAATTGCTGGTTAATTTATATATGCCAGTGAAATTTAAGCTTTGTATATGGGGTAATTAAGGCAATTAATTATATGGTTCAATTGCAAATTATTGTAAAATTTAATTGAAGTTCTTTCGATTACTTTTTGGATAATCCTAAAAGAGCTATTATATTGTTGTTTAATGTTTAATCGATTAGATTTATTCAATGTCTTACATACTGCTTCACCATATTAGAGGATAAGAGAATGTTTTCAACATTGTGTGGTAGCTTTTGCTATTTCAGTGTATTATTTCTAATTTAGAAAGGTCTATATTATTTCAGTGTATTATTGAATTCATAATAGTCAAATTCTGAGGGTTCTCACAAAATGGAGGTTCTTATTGAAGGAATTGAATGAAACAAGGAGTCCTTGGTACTTACTTTTTGAAAATTTCAGTGCAAAAGGTAGGTGGTAAAGGTCATGGAATCATCCTAACCCATTGTAGTCCCTTGCTTTATTTTAATATTAGTTATTTTTGAGAGCTATCTATTAATATTATGTTTCTTCTTTGTAGATTTATGCTACTGAAGCTACCGTCAGATTTGGTCATCTTATGATAAAAGATCTGGCTTTCATGCACATGGAATATGTGAGGTACTATGGACCAGATAAGAAACTAGGCTGGCCTGACTGGATGAACTGGACAAATCTTGAGAGACTTCAAATGGAGTTGAAGAGAATTGTGTTGGGAGAAAAACAGGAAGAGCTGAGTGGTTGGGTGCCTATCTACAGGTTTGCTTAGCCTTAAATATAAGGGGAAATTGGATATAACCCCTCCTAATCTTCTCTATCAGGATATAACCCCCTGCAATCTTCAAAACCGGATATAACCCCCTCAAATCATGCTTTTTTTTTTTGAATCTCAAATCATGCTTAATGGGGATATAAACCCTTGTTATTTATTTTTATTCATTTTTAACAAAAGAAAATCAGAGAATGAAAATTCTGACCAAATTACCCTCCTCACTTCAAATACGATTCAACTTCCTTTCTGATATTCACGATACCAGATTTTACCATTGTTGCCAAAAATATTTTATCTTCTTTCTAAAATTAATAATACCAAAATTTTCTATATGTCTAGTCTCACGACACCCAATAAGAATGGAGATGGGAGGAATTCAAATGATCTTATTAACGTTGTACAATGGTATTTGTCTTTTTCCAAACTGACAATTTTGAATAAGTAAAATTTTTCTAATTACACAGTTTTGCATCAGTTGTACCATGCTTGTTTCCATCATCTTTGAGACTGACAAAGAAAAGAAACGGTATAGATTGCATTGTTGCCTTATTGATTCTCAATATCAGAAACTGATACATGATACAAATGCATTGTTTCCACTTAATTGCATCGTACTGGTAAATGTGTTGTAGTACATGAAAAAGAACGAAAAATGTTGGAGTATCTGCTAGTGACCTCAATAGGTTCAATTTGTTTTCTAGCACAACAACAACTTTTGAGTTGCAAGAAGCAAGGTGATCCGTATGATTTTTTATTTGACAAACAAAGAGGGAGGAAGGGACACGGGAGTTGCAAGAACCAATCAGATTTTGGATGTTCAAATAACAGTCTGGACTTTTGATTGAAATTTGATCTAAACATTATTCGACAAACAAAGAGGGGGAAGGGACACGGGAAGAAGATTGAGTCTAGTGATGTAGAAGGTGAAACGTTTTTGGAAATGAGTAGGGTAGTTTGGACAGAGTTTTAATTTTTTTATTTTCTTTAGTTTAAAATGAATAAAAATGGATAAAAAGGGGTTATATCCCTAATAAGCATGATTTGAGGGGGTTATATCCAGTTTTGAAGATTACAGGGGGTTATATCCAGATAGAGAAGATTATGAGGGGTTATATCCAATTTTGCCTAAATATAAACATATCAGATTTCAGACTTAGTTTGGAATTTTGGATGTTGACATCATCCCCCATAAATTTTAGGTTTACCATTTTCAGCTTGACCACAGTTCACCGATTGTTACCTCATAATGCTGCTAAAACGGTACTTGCTTTTAAAAGTAATTGTCTCCTTAGTAGTGTGGATTTCTGTTGTTTTTTATTTGGTTTTGGTATTTCTAATATTATGGCATTGCTTTATTGTACAAGCTGTGGAAAAAGCAAAATTTGCAATAAATACTTGTAATAAATTTCCTTCAGCTGTATGTTTTTCTGTTTTTGAGTTATTTACAAATTACAAATATTATGTAACATGTATTATGTGACAGTGCAGGTGATATAAAAGACTGTATTGACAAAATTCAGCCTCTGAAATTAGGTGAAGAAGCGTGTTTCAATGGCATGTTGGTGATCAGAGCACTAAGTTCAGGCTTGGAAATTGGGAGTTGCAATTGGTCATTAAAGAGCCCCAAAGGAAGCCTTGTATATTTGTCAAGCTCATTATTTGGTTCAGCTCATGCAATGGAGTTTGACTACCTCTCGCTATTGGGGCATGATATCATCATATTTTCTGATTTCTCCTCTCTTGATAGTATGGATTATGATGAAGAGGCTACTAACAAATGTGCCTTGAGGTATTTGATATTTGTAGTTTTTTAGTTTTTTTTAATTAATTAATAATAAAGTACGAAAATCATCATATACTTTTGAGGTTTGCCATGTAGGGTGTGTGACTAAGCATGGTTAATTTTTCTTTACACATTATGTCCTATTTCTGTAATATACACTTTGACTGAGAGGGATAATTTTGTGATATAGTGGAGAAAGTGAAGGTCATTCTATGGATGAGTTAAGCGGTGAGGATGAACTTGAGGCTGAGAATGAGAAAATGCAGTTTATATGTTCATGCATTGTCGATTCGGTGAAAAAGGGTGGTTCAGCTCTAATTCCTTCAGGCCGATTTGGGGTAGTTTTCCCCTTTTGGAGCATATTTGCAACTTATTTGATAGTTTGAATATGAAGGTACATATGGACCAACTTTGAAAATCTATTTTTAAACTCCAATTTTTGATACTTTGTTCTACAGTTGAGGCTAGATTGGGTTTGATAGAAGTATTTGTAAGGATTGGTACCTTGGTCTTTAGCTAAATTTGACTGCATTGTGATGAATTGACAAGTTTGGAGAACCAGTACCATACAATAATGCAACTTTGCCAATTTATCTTTTACAGAAATTCTTATCCAATAGTTGTTGATCTGAATGGATACAGACTATATATGTAACCAGAACAATGTTCTTAATTTATCTGCAAGGTGTAGCATATTTTATTTATTATTATTATTATTTTTTTTTTTGCAAAATAAGCACAAATTTCTTAATATTCTACTTATGGTCAGATTCTAAATTACTATCTTTTGTGAGTCTTACAGTTGTAGTTTCTCAAAAAATTAGGTACCAATATTTATCATTTCAGAAACAGCACAAGAGACTTTGGCCTTGACAAATGCAATACCTGAATGGCTTTGTAAGCAGCGTCAAGAAAAGGCAAGTTACGTAGCTTTTAATAGTTACCCTAATCAGTCAAGTGCATTTGTCAAGTCCCTTAATATCTACACATATTAGCATTTCAAAGGCATGATTACATTCATGAGTAGATGTCAAGGTAGTCTTGTATCCAGATTGCATGGTATTTATGTTAGCATCTGACCAATACAATATGGAAGTCCTGATATGGTGTTGGGCAAGTGTAATAGAATTTTTTTTTTTATATAGAAGAGATTGTCTGTCTTTTCACTATGACCAGCTAGGTTGTTGCACTAAACTGTAAGGTGCCGTTTGTTGAATTATGCGTTGTACAATGCAACTGTTTTATTGCAATGTGTCAAGTTAAACATAACAATGTAATGCATGATCAAAATTATGCCATTGTTGTTTACAAAAGTTCCATCAAACAAAGGTAAGAAAACCAGCTTTACTATAAAACTTTGTTCTTGGCTAGTAGTCTTCATACTGTCTCAAGAATTTTCAAGTACCTGTTCAGTTAGTAGTCTGAACAACCTTGTAACTCTACAGGGTTTTTTTTTTGTATTTCTCTGATTTATTCCATGCTAATGTTGTCTAGGTGAAATTTAGTAGGAATATTTCAGAGTTACTAATGTAAGTTGCTCAAAGTATTAAAACACTGGTTAATTGCATAAAAACGTTTGTCAAAATGCTGATCAATTAATTTATTACTACATAGTAAGTAGTAAATGTTAATTAATAGTTTAGTTGTATACCTTCCAGCTATTCTCTGGGGAGGCGTTATTTCGGCATATGGAGCTAATAAAAGAGGGCATAGTTAGTGTGCATCCCTTCTTATACTCTAGTGACTTGTTGTAAGTAATATGGTGTTTGAGTTTCCTTCTTATTTTATTTTATTTATTTATTTTTTTGAGAAAAAAATGGAAAAATTGGTTGTCATAGCAGTAAGGATGTCATCATCTCCATTACTTGTTACCATTCTTCAAGTTAGCAAATGTACCCTTAAAGTAGTAACTAATTTGTGAATAGGGAAATATGGAAGGAGCCATGCATAGTAATATCCGCACACTGGAGTCTTCGGCTTGGATCTGCTGTTCAGTTGCTTCATCACTGGCATGGCGATCCCAGATCTCTCCTTATTCTAGAAGTATGATCATTTTCTGGGGATGTTTCTAGGAGCAGCTGTTTATTCTTTAGGGTTTTTTGCGATACACAACCAATAATACTGCTCATATATGCAGCACACTTTTCTGGGATAACTGCAGTGCTACCTAACAGTTAAGATGCAACAATCTGTGCATTTTTGTACCGACTTGTAGGTAAAGTAAATGATGTTATTTTCAGGAAGGGGTGCATGCTGAGCTGGCATTAATGCCTTTCAAGCCATTGAAAATGAAGGTGCTTCAGTGTTCCTTCCTTTCTGGTATCCAGTAAGTCTTCTTCTTTCCTCTGTGGCTCCTTCCCTTTTTTTTTTCTATTATTGCTAGCGTAATAAAATTATTAGCTGCATTTTCTTAATAGAATTCTGTTTTTGGGTTCAAACAACCTCTGAACTATTCCATTCAATCCAGCCCTTCCGTCATTTAACAATTTCTTCTCACTGTTAATATGTGGATGTTTCTTCTCACGTGTTCTTCGAAAATAAAATGGGTCCATTAATATGGAAAGAGAAGGAAAAGAAGTGATTCGTATGGCTGATGATTCTCTTATATTCAGCTGGCCTTGCTTTGATTTTTATTAGTTTTCTGTTTGTAGACTCAAAATTCCTTCTTGTGAGGCTCTTTGATACTAATAGTTGGCATAGTTTTATATCATTAATTGTATTGTGAATTGTGTATCACATTGAATCGTCAATTGATACACTAAGTTATTCTTGAAATCAAGTATAATAACAAGTTAGAACATATATTGAATTAGTTTCATGAAAATTGGTTGTATAAACACATATATTATATCTTTATCGACATTTTAATATGGAAAATCATACAAAATAATGAAATATCACTTGACAATTTAAATATTAGCAAAATAATATTTATCAAGTATCAAGTAGCAAAATACTATTATATCATAGGTTTTTAACTATTAAGACAATAAGGCCTATCAAGTATCAAAATAATAACAAATAATAACAATCAACTTTCAGAATATTGTATCCATTAATAAGATCATCTAAACCATCATCATCATAATCATTAGAGTACCACCATTATTATCATCACTTTTATCATCAAGATCAAGTGAAAATCTGGTTCATTATTCTCTTGCACTTCTATCACTTTCTTTTCCCTTTTCCTTGCGCTATATCTTTTTTGCATGGCTAATCTCTAGCCTCTCGGTCCTAACAACAATATACAAACTAAAAGTTATTTTATTTTGCAAACAAAAGATATATAAAATGTTTAAAAGACTAAAAGTAGAATAAAGTTTATAACTTGTTTTCTTTTGTTGCTCTTTCTAACATCCTCTTCCATAAAACACTCACACGAATCCATCCAATTGAATTTTGGAGCAATAAAATTATGTGACAAATGTTCATACACCATTACTTAATTCAATTGTCTTATAATTATAATAATCACCTTTCATTTTTCCTCTCCTTTGGTCTCCTTTCTATTTTAAGATTACACTTTGACAAAAACTATATTTGACAAACGTTCATACTCTATTTTTGCTCTTTCTTAAAATGAATGTGATAAAAAATACTCGAATTTCTTTTGCATCCCGTTGCACTACATATGATGCTTAAGACATGTATTGCAAATTCCTTAGCCTCTTTGACCA
>JAMFTS010001023.1:0-27744 GCA_028095005.1 Rhynchospora pubera | reverse complement strand
GAGTACCTCTATGGAATAGACCTCAACAGAAAACTGTTGAGTAACGGCAGCAAGTGATTGAGTTCAGTAGTTTCTAATAGAGAATTATTGACTCTAGAGATATGGTAATATGGAGAAAAATTGTTTGAAGCACGTACCGAACCGGAAGCGCCTCTTCTTTCAAAGAGAGGAGGACGGGTTATTCACATTTCATTTGATGGTCAGAGGCGAATTGAAAGCTAAGCAGTGGTAATGAAGATCCCCCGAAGAGATGTCTCCTACGTTACCCGTAATATGTGGAAGTATCGACGTAATTTGATAGAGTCATTCGGTCTGAATGCTACATGAAGAACATAAGCCAGATGACGGAACGGAAAGACCTAGGATGTAGAAGATGATAACATGAATGATTCGGCAGATTAGGATTCCTATATATCCACTCATGTGATACTTCATTATACGATGAAAAGATCTATTTTTTTCGATATCATCATATACATCTAGAAAGCCGTATGCTTTGGAAGAAGCTTGTACAGTTTGGGAAGGGGTTTTTTTTGATAAAAAAGAAGAATCTACTTCAACCGGTATGCCTTTAGGCACGACCATACATAACATAGAATTCAAACATGGAAAGGGCGGACAATTAGCTAGAGCAGCAGGTGCTAGAGCGAAACTGATTGCAAAAGAGGGTAAATCGGCCACATTAAGATTACCATCTGGGGAGGTTCGTTTGATATCCCAAAACTGCTTGGCAACAGTCGGACAAGTGGGTAATGTTGGGGTGACCCGAAAAAGTTTGGGTAGAGCTGGATCGAAGTGTTGGCTAGGTAAGCGTCCTGTAGTAAGAGGAGCAGCTATGAACCCTGTGGATCATCCCCACGGGGGCGGTGAAGGAAAAGCTCCAATTGGAAGAAAAAAACCCGCAACTCCTTGGGGTTATCCTGCGCTTGGAAGAAAAAGTAGGAAAAGGAGAAAATATAGTGATAGTTTGATTCTTCGTCGCCGTAAATAGGAACATTCCAAATCGAATTTCCAAAATTCGATGGGATGGGCGAACGACGGGAATTGAACCCGCGCATGGTGGATCCACAATCCACTGCCTTGATCCACTTGGCTACATCCGCCCCTTATCTAGCTAAAGGATTTTCTCTTTTTTGCATTCATCATTATTGTATTTATTCTGACCTCCATACTTAGATCGAGATATTGGACATAGAATGCCAATCTTTACCATGTCAAAAAAGGAGTAATCAGCTGTGATAGGTCAACAAGAAAGATTTGTAGCTAATCCAAAGAAAAGATTTGTAGCTAATCCAAAGAAAAGATTTGTAGCTAATCCAAAGGAAAGATTTGTAGCTAATCCAAAGGAAAGATTTGTAGCTAATCCAAAGAAAAGATTTGTAGCTAATCAAAAGAAAAGATTTGTAGCTAATCATTTATTCGAAAAAATGGAAAAAATCAAAATGGGGAAGGAGAAAGAAATAATAGTCACTTGGTCTCGGGCATCTAACATTCTACCCTCAATGGTTGGCCATACATTCGGTATTCATAATGGAAAGGAACATATACCTATTTATATAACAGAATCTATGATAGATCACAAATTGGGAGAATTCGCGCCTACACGGAATTTCGCGAGAGATGCAAGAAACGATAACGATAAAAAATCTGTAATGAAGAATAAAAAAAAATAGGGATCAAACAAAGCAAAAAAAGGAAAGAGAAACACCCAATATAGTGGTTTGAAAAACCACTATATTGGGTATTTCTCTTACCTTTATATAGTAAGAAAAGCAGCCTTAACCTATCTTATCCTTCAATAGAAGGAACTTCAACAGCAGCTAGATCTAGAGGGAAGTTGTGAGCATTACGTTCGTGCATTACTTCCATACCAAGGTTAGCACGGTTGATGATATCAGCCCAGGTATTAATAACACGACCCTGACTGTCAACTACAGACTGGTTAAAATTGAAACCGTTTAGGTTGAAAGCCATAGTGCTAATACCCAAAGCAGTGAACCAGATACCTACTACAGGCCAAGCAGCCAAGAAGAAATGTAAAGAACGAGAATTGTTGAAACTAGCATATTGGAAGATTAATCGGCCAAAATAACCATGAGCAGCTACGATATTGTAAGTTTCTTCCTCTTGACCGAATCTATAACCTTCATTAGCAGATTCGTTCTCAGTGGTTTCCCTGATCAAACTAGAGGTTACCAAAGAACCATGCATAGCACTGAATAAGGAACCGCCAAATACACCAGCTACACCTAACATGTGGAATGGATGCATAAGGATGTTGTGTTCTGCCTGGAACACAATCATAAAGTTGAAAGTACCAGAAATTCCTAAAGGCATACCATCAGAAAAACTTCCTTGACCAATAGGGTAGATCAAGAAAACAGCAGTAGCAGCTGCTACTGGAGCTGAATATGCAACGGCAATCCAAGGACGCATACCTAGACGGAAACTAAGTTCCCACTCACGACCCATATAGCAAGCTACTCCGAGTAAGAAGTGTAGAACAATTAGCTCATAAGGGCCACCATTGTATAACCATTCATCAACAGATGCTGCTTCCCATATCGGATAAAAATGCAAACCAATAGCTGCGGAAGTAGGAATAATAGCACCAGAAATAATATTGTTTCCATAAAGCAGAGAGCCAGAAACTGGCTCACGAATACCATCAATATCTACGGGAGGAGCAGCAATGAAGGCAATAATAAATACAGAAGTTGCAGTCAATAAGGTAGGAATCATTAAAACACCGAACCATCCAATGTAAAGACGATTTTCAGTGCTGGTAATCCAGTTACAGAAGCGACCCCATAAACTTGTGCTTTCGCGTCTCTCTAAAATTGCAGTCATGATCAAATTTTGACTTATTCTATTCTCAAAGACTCCCAAGCACACATATTAACTAGAACTCGAATTAATCGAGATGAGTTAATTCATAGAAGGCTTGTTAATTAACCATTATAGCACGGTTTTATTTCAACGTCAACCCATGCTAAAAAAAAAGATATATTTCATGATCTTATCATGAAATAACATAATATAATATTACAAAATAAAAAAAAACGAAGAAAAATATTCAAATGTTTTTATGGGTTGCCCGGGGCTCGAACCCGGAGCTAATCGGATGGAGTAGATAATGTCTCGTCTGTTAGAATAAGAAAAAACCCCTCCCCAAATCGTGCTTGCATTTTTCATTGCACACGACTTTCCCTATGTATACATATCATACTGATATTTTGATAAAATAGTTTACTAATTTGAAACTAATTTAGTTGATTCAATTATAAACTCCAAGTTCGTTTAGTAAATTTGAGCATTTCAGAATCTTAATTTCTAAAAATCCAATTCTTTACTTTTTGTTATTTCTAATCTATTGAAATTCTAGGTCTCATGATTGATTAGATCATGAATATGGGTAATATCCAAATACCAAAAACGTTCTTTCTTTGATCTATGTAAAGAAAAATGAATTTTTTCTTGGAAGACTACAGAAAGAACTTGTTCTTCTTCTATAATAAATTCTTCCAATAATCTTGGACCTAAGCTTTGCAAAAGCTTACGTACTGTACTCTTATGTTTACGAGCCAAAGTTCTAGCACACGAAAGTCGAAGTATATACTTCATTCGATACAAAATTCTCTTTTTCGAAGATCCACTATAAAAATGAAAAAGATTTTTCCATATTCGACCAAATCGACTAATAATATCATAATCTGATAAATCTGTCCAGATTGGCTTACTAGTAGGATGTCCTACTATAGTACAAAGTGAAGCTTTAGACAATGATCTAATGAGAAGAATGATTGGAACTATAGTATAAAATCTCTTAATACGAGTATCTATTAAGATAGAATACTCTAGTATTTGACTTCTTACTACCAAATGATTTCTTTTTACATTTGAAGAATAACCAAGAAAGTTGAATGAATAATAGTCGAATTGGTTTCTATGAAACCTATTCGTTTGAGACCAAAAATGAAAATAATATTGCCAAAAACAGACAAGATAAGATTTCCACTTCTCCATAAAAAGATCGGTCCCTTTTGATGCTAGAATTGCTTTTCCTTGGTATCGAACATAGTGCATGAAAGGATCTGTAAAGGGCCATATAGATCTTTGTAAAAAAGTATGATGTACTATTTTCACATGTTCTATTTTTCCATAAAAATAGATTCGCTCAAGAAAGGTTCCAAAAGATGTTAATCGTAAACAAGAAGATTGTTTACGAATAAACAGTAAACAAAACTCATATTCAGATACATAAGAATTATATAAGAAACGAGAGAGTCTTTTATTTTCTTTTGAAAATATAGAAACCAGTCTCTTTGAAATAACGAGACTATTCCAATTAAAATAGTCTAAGAGAAAGAATCGCAATAAATGCAAAGATGGAATATCTTTGATCCAAGATTGAAGAATTTGGACTAATATTTCAAAATGAATAGGATAAGGTATTAGTATGTCCGACACCTTATTTAAATACAAGAATTTCTCCTCTAAAAAAGAAAATATTGAATGAATAGATCGTAAATTTTGCAATTTACAGATTTCTTTTTGATTTCGAGAGGAAGCAAATAGAAATCCTAGGTAGAATGGAATTTCTATAACAACACCAAAACCCTCAGATATCATCTGAGAAAAAAAATGAGCATAAAAAAAACGGTTGGGCTCATTAATTTGATTGTGGTTACAATTTGGAACAACCGAATTCATCAAATAATTCGGTTGATAGATTCGAGTAATTAAACGTTTTATAAGTATTAAACTCGATTTATTGTCATAGGTAATCAGCTTTTTCGCAGGTTCGAAAAGAGCATTTAAACCATAATCATAAGCAAATGCATAGATATACTCTTGAAAAAGGAGTGGATATAAGCATTTTTGTTGACGAAATTGATATTTTTCTAGATATTTTTGAAATTCTTTCATTGAAATGTCTACTTGAACCAGAAGAATTGAGGCTTTTCTAGGTTTATCAGATGATACATAGTGCAATATGGTCAGAACAGAGTATTGGTTATTTGATTTTATCAAATCTTTTCATTCAATATGAAAAAATACTCCGGAAAAGAAACGAGTAGCCCAGCCAGCCTATTCAAAAAAAAAGATTTTATTCTTTTTTTTCCATAAAATTAGTTTCTGGATTTGTTCGGATTTGAATTTCACAGGCTAAATATCTTTTATTTTTGCAACCCAATTGCTCTTTTGATTTTGGAATCAATCTTTTTTATCAATATACAGTTTCTTCTACACATTAATCTCCAATTCAAAATAAAGAATAATTAGGATTCCTTCCAAAAATGAATCCGATCAAAAGTTCAATCATAAAAGAACTCATCGATTTTTTCTCCGATCAGGTACTAATATATTTTTAACATCTAATTAGATCGGGAAATTGTTCCAATGAAGAACATAAGCTCGTTTCTTTTTTATTTGAAACGAAAAATTGGAGCCATAGGGCTCTATCCATTTATTCACTAGACCCAACGAAAATTCGGAGAATTCCTTTATTCTCCTTCTTTCTTCTTCCAAAACTCAAAACAGTTTTTAAGAACTTTAAAAGATTCAGATTAAGAAGAAATTCCAAAAAATTCGACTTTCAATAAAAGAAAAGTCGAGAAATAGTAGTAAAAAAATTGAAAGAATTCAAGAATAAACTTATTATTACGACATGCTGTTTTTTCCATTCATTTCCTTTGAGGATCAGTCGCGGTCTTATAGACTCTACCAAAAGTCTGGACGAATTTTTTTCTTCATCCAAATGTGTAAAAGATCGTAGTCGCACTTAAAAGCCGAGTACTCTACCATTGAGTTAGCAACCCCAGATAACTGATAAATAAAGAGACAGGTAGATATGATCTAAATCAAATTCATTTTATTGCATAAGTCTGTAAAAACGTGAAATTTACAAACATAAATTTCATTCGAGAAAAAATCTCAATTCAATTACTAAAATTGAGAAAATCGACTAGGAAATCCATTCATAGCAAAATGAAAAATCTCCTATTTTTATTTTCTTTTTTGATCCAATTTTTCTTCGTGAATTCTTCGTCTTTATTAAAGACGATATCTTATATTAAGATAAAATACAAATGGAATATTTGAATAAATTGAATGTTTGAATAAATCGAATGTTTGAATAAAGTGAAGAAAAGATAGAGAACGAACTAAATCATTTTATTGATCTATGATCAAATTATATTTGATCAATACAATATTGTATTGATCAAATACAATTTGTCAATAGAAATTCAATATTTAGAAAAATAGAAATACAAACTCCCCTACTTCTCTCCTACTTAAGATTTTATATATTTTTTCTTTTTATATACCGAAATCTCGTTCTTTCCTTGCTTTCATTAACCCAAACCTCTTTCCTTAAAGAATTCTGTCTTCCTTAAGATATCATGAACAGTCTCTGTAGGTTGAGCACCTTTTTCAAGAAAATAAAGAATAGCAGGAACGTTTAAATAAGTTTTTTTCTTTATTGGGTCATAAAGACCCAGTTTTGCAATATCTCTTCCTTCTCTTCGAGACCTAGCATCAATTGCAACGATTCGATAGATGGCTCATTGGGATAGATATAGATAAAAAAAAGGTCCCCCAGAAACGTATATGAGATTTTCATTTCATACGGCTCAAGAAAAATGTTCAAAATTTCTGAATAGAATGGAAAATTGAATTAGAAAATCATGAATTAGACTATGATTCAAATAGACTCCTTTTTCCTTTCATTACAGAAAAAAAATAGCATTCATACTCATAACTCAAGTTAAAAAATAATATTTTTGAAAAAGTTCAAAAGGAAAATCCTTATTGATTTCTTGAGCTGTCTCTAAACTCTTTTGCTTGTCTTATCTCTAACCTACTGATATCTGTCAATATCACCAATTCCATTGTTGAGACAATTTCAAATAGTGTTTTCTTGTTCCGGAATTTTTTATATTTTTTTTCTAGAATCTTTGGGTTTATACATTACTTCGGAAACCTTTATTCCTGTCAAAAGGAAAGCAACATACCTTTTTTTTATTTTCTTCTTTTCTTTATAAATCAAATACGAAGGATTCACTCCCATTCCACCTTATGATCAAAAGAGTTTTACCAGTTTCCAACAACCTTTCTTTTTATTTTTTCTACTTGTTCGAATTGGTTTTTCGCTTTTTGATTTCGATACTAAAAATATACTTACAAAGATTGGTTTAAATTAGTTGAATTTTATTAATTAATTCTCACTAACCCTAGATTCTTTCCCCTGTTTGATAAACAATCAAGTTTTTTTATCTCGAGCTCCATCATGTACTGTTTACTGACAACCTAATATCAATTAGGCTTTTGACAGAACAGAACAGATTATGTCGAGCCAAGAGCATCTTCATTACTATAGAAAATGGTGGATATAAAAATCCACAGACAATTATGTCCTTCAAGTCGCACGTTGCTTTTTACCACATCGTTTCAAACGAAGTTTTATCATGACAGTCTTCTAATTTTATTTAGAAACAGTATGGAATTGATTCCATATGGAATCATGAATAGTCATTGGTTCAACCGATAATAGTCCATATCTATCCGATAGGTAAAGAAAAGAATATTGTGAAATTTACTGAGATCTTTTACAGAAAAATCAACGGAATCTGCCTAATCTTGGTTAGGCTTTGTGTCTTTGCTATCTCTTTCCTCTGCGGAATCGCCGCTCATTGGATTTGTGTTTTCTGGGTCCAACAATGATTTAGGAGAAGTGGGATCCTCCATTGCTTTATGATCATCTTTGGTTTGTTCTATCCCATCAGAGAATACTCGGGGACGGGGAAATCGATACACAATCCTTCCTCTTTTTGAATCAAACTCACTGATTTCGATCTTGACTCTATCCCCATGTACTACAAGTATATGATTACGACGTATATTGCCAGAGAGATAACCCAGAACGATTTGATTATTATGATCCAAACGCACGTGGAAAAGGATATCTTTGATCGGGTCCACAATGGTTCCTTCATACACAAGTCGTCTTTTCCTGTTGTTATCTTTTCTAGGAGTGCCACTCTTGTTTTTTTTCATAAACAACATGGATTCGATTCATATTAATAAATTTTTATTTAACCCTAACTAATTCAAATTGCTGGTTTCTCTTTAATGCAAAAGAGAGTTGTTCTCTCTAACTTTTTCCCTATATTTTTAAATCGTCAAAAAATATCTGCGAAACCAAAAGTTATCGGTTCAAATCCAAGGAAGGCCTTTTTCTATTTTAAAATAGAAAAGGAGTTCTCTTGAAACCTACCCATGAGAGCCATAGGCTATCCCCGTCCTAAGGTGCTTCTAAATGAAAGGATCTTGTCAACGTCCATAAAGAATAAAAGAATTTCCATTTCGTTATTTTCAGTAATTAAAGATAAAAAAATAATTAGCAACAAAAATAAAATAATAATTGGATCAATATCATGTTGGCCAATAATAAAATGATTAACCAAAATACTCGAATAAGATTCTTATTCAAGAATCTTATAATTCTTTATTGAAATGATTTTATATAATGATCTTTATGATTCTTTATAAAGCTAGAATGACCCTTGCGAATTGCATACACTAATTTGTTAAGAATCAATCGAATTGAAACTTGATCATTGTCATTGGCTGGAATTGGAATATCTACAAGATCTGGATCACAATTTGTATCGAGTAAACAAATTGTCGGAATACCTAAAGTAATACATTCTCGAAGAGCTATATGTTCTTTTTGCTGATCAATGATGATCACAATATCAGGTAACTCCTTCATATATTGGATTCCGCTGAGGTATTTTTGCAAAATAGCTAATTTTCTCTTCAAGATTGCTGCATCTCTTTTGCGAAGAAACTTGAATTGACCCTCCTTTTCTGATGCTTTTAAGTTCCTTAACTTACGAAGTTTCGCTTGTGTAATGACCCAATTTGTTAACATACCACGAAACCATTTTTTATTAACATAATGACACCGAGCTCTTATTCCAGCCAACTCTACTAAATCTGCAATTTTTTCGGGTAATTGTTTAGTACCAACGATTAAAATGTTTTTTCCTTGACTTGCTGCATCAAAAAGTAAATTACAAGCTTCTGATAAAAAACGAGCAGTTTTAGCGAGATTTGTAATATGTATACCTTTACGTTTGTTTTTACCCTTTGCAAGGATATAAGGAGTTATTCTAGGATTCCAACTCTTTTGACTATTACCTAAATGAACTCTTGCTTCAATCATCTCTTCCAAATTAATGCTCCAATGTCTTCTTATCATTTTCTCTCTCACTTCCTTTTTGTTTTTTCTTTTTTTTTTAAGAATCAAAAACGATGTACCTTGAAATAAATAATTGTTCCGATGGAACCTTCTACCGGTAATTCACCATTGATGCATGACACAAACCCTAACCAACTTTTTGAATTCCTTATTTGATTTATTCTGACTTGATTGATTCAAAAATCCATAATCAGATTGAATTCAAAAATTATAGTGAAAGGAAAAAATGAATATGTTTTCGTTTTAATATTAAGTAAAGAATAGTGAAATCTCAAAAATACAAGATTTTTATAACATTTCATCAGAATTTGCCTTATAAAGATTATTGAACATCATAATTCTTTATGATGTAACATAATATCTAACATTTCCAACTCAAATAGAGTTTCCGTTTTTTTTTCTAAAGCAAAGCTTTTCTCGTGTCTTGAAGGATGTACACATTTTTTCAATCCAGTACCAATAGGTAAAATCCTTCCCAGAACAACGTTTTCTTTCAGGCCTTTCAACCAATCAATACGACCTCGCAGAGCAGCTTTTGCTAAAACTCGAGCAGTTTCTTGAAAACTTGCTTCGGATATGAAACTTTGAGTATTCAGAGAGGCCTTTGTTACTCCCAATAAGATTGCCCGATAAAAGATTGATTCATCCAGAGCACGTCCTGCTCGTTCTGCTCGGAATAACCCAACTAACTCTCTAGGCAAAAAGACATTAGACATCCCATCTTCTGAAACCAACACTTTTGATGTTACTTGACGTATAATAATCTCGATATGTCTATTATGGATATGTACCCCTTGGGATCGATAAACTTTTTGAATCTTATTAACCAAAGAAATACGACTTTGGGCTATGGTTAGTTCAGCTCCAATGAAGAAAACCCAAGGTACTCCAAGAATTCTTGGTATACATTCATTCCAGGTTTCAATCCTCCTTTTGAGATTTTTCGATATTAAAGCAATCGAACGCACTTCGAAAATTTGGTCTACTTTTGGAAGACCTTGCGTTATATCGCTAGATCTTGATTTTTCATATAGAAATGTAACTAATACATCTCCTTTATAAAAGATTTTTCCATAATGACCATGAACGGTTGCGCCTGAAGTGAGCAAATAGGGCTTAGCTGACCTTATAACTAAAGAATCCAAATTAAGAATTACAATCTGACCAGATTTTTGGACGTATGGTTTGTCTTGAAATAGACATACATTTTCGCAAATAAATTGTCCAAGACTTATTGTTGTCGATGTGTCTTCCCAACTATCGTCATGAAAGTTGGGGTACCAATTCCAATCGAATGGGTTTAAAAAAAAGCCATCGGGATTGTAAATTCTTCTATTCTCATCTATTAAACAGTATTCAGCTAGTTCAAGTTGAACTATTCTACATCTATTATAGATTTGATTCAATACTTCGACAGTCTGCTCCAAAAGAGAAGGTCTTACAATTAAACATGAATCAAATGTAGAATTTTCTATATCTATAGAAAAGATGTTCAGTAGCAGAAAAACCTCTTTCAAATTGTCAAAAAAATCAAACCCATTGTCAAAATAGGCAGAGAAAAAATATTTATTTAATAAGATCTCATTATGAGTTACTAAATTAGTAAATGAATAAAAATTCGTTATTTTAGGTAAAATAGTGCCTAACTGACAAAAAATACATAGGGGATTCCTATTTATTGGAATCGTATTCTTTTTGAATCGATCCATTCGAGAACAATTGGACGATGACAAGATTATCAAAGATTGGTATTCCTTATTTCGATTTAACAAAGTGCCCATAGTTCCTTGCCGTTGACTAAATGATTCAATCTTTGTCTTAGAGTCAAAAGGATTGATATTGGTACGATCTAATCGATTTTCAGAAATCGATCCTGAACTTGCTCTTTCATATCTATTTCCAATATATGAAATAGTAGGCTTAAGTAACTCAATTTTTATGAAATTGCGAATTAAATAACTTGTCTTTATCTCAACAAATACAGCATGAACCTCTTCTTCTATAGAAGAACTATTTTGTTCTTGGTCCCAATTCAATACTAAACAAGTCCGAACTAATTGAATACTTTTGAGACAAATTATTCGAATTGACTTGTTATCCCCATAAAGGAAAAAATTGACAACTCGAATTTGAAGATTGTCTTTTTCTTGCAATAGATCCTGAGGGAAGAGCATTGCTAAATCAATCTCATCAGGTAATTCATATGGAATTACAGGTCTAACTGAAAAAAAATACTTTTTCTTAATAAGTGTGATCCCTTGAATATAGATCCAATCTTTCCATTTTTTGGATTTCTTAGAATTTTTTTTTCCGGTTTCTCGTGGTATCAAAAGACCACTGTACCTAAATATCTTATCTGTTTCCCTTGGAAAATGAATATCTCCAGAAAATATTCTGAGTTCAATATATTTTTTTGTTTTCTCCACTTGGACTAATCCACCGATTCGGCTTCTTTTATTTAAAGTAAGCCATGTATTTACTCCAATGATACTATTGTTCCGGACCTTTATAGAAGAGGATCTTGGTAAGATATGGACTTCTTCGGGAATGAAAAAAAACGAATCTATTTCCCTTTGGTCTTCCGGGCTCAATTCTTGTACTTCTTGATCCTCAATCCATGTTTGGTCTTCCAGACTCAATTCTTGTACTTCTTGATCCTCAATCCATGTTTGGTCTTCCAGACTCAATTCTTGTACTTCTTGATCCTCAATCCATGTTTGGTCTTCCAGACTCAATTCTTGTACTTCTTGATCCTCAATCCATGTTTGGTCTTCCAGACTCAATTCTTGTACTTCTTGATCCTCAATCCATGTTTGGTCTTCCAGACTCAATTCTTGTACTTCTTGATCCTCAATCCATGTTTGGTCTTCCAGACTCAATTCTTGTACTTCTTGATCCTCAATCCATGTTTGGTCTTCCAGACTCAATTCTTGTACTTCTTGATCCTCAATCCATGTTTGGTCTTCCAGACTCAATTCTTGTACTTCTTGATCCTCAATCCATGTTTGGTCTTCCGGGCTCAATTCTTGTACTTCTTGATCCTCAATCCATGTTTGGTCTTCCGGGCTCAATTCTTGTACTTCTTGATCCTCAATCCATGTTTGGTCTTCCAGACTCAATTCTTGTGTTTTTTTATACTCAATCAACGTTTGATATTTTTGATATTCAATCAACATGTGGTATTCCGGAAATTCTTTTATTCCTTGATCCTCAATCAACGTTTGGTATTCCGGAACTTCCTGATCCTCAATCAAAAACAAATTCTCTTTTTTTATGATTGACTCCATCTCTATGATTCCATATTGAATAATTCCTGAACTGCTTATTCTGTATCGTGGATCATCAAAATAAGCAAGAATACTATTTCGATGGAAAATACCATTTATAGGTATTTCCATCGAAATCGAAAAATAGGGTATTGGTTCTTTTTCCGATTCTTTATCGTATTTGAATGGGATAAAAAATCGGTTTCTTCGCTTTTTCGACAAGAAATACAAATTCTCTTCCTGAATAGAAGGATATGAAATTCGAATGATTATTCGATATGATTTGATCAGTTCGTAAATGTTCCAAAATTTCCCCTTTACTAGAAGTGTCCAACACTTTACATCTTACTTGATTATTAGTCATTGAAAGATCAGGAATAGAAAGAAATCTTTCTTCAACAGAAAAAGAATCAACATTCATTTGATCTTGATCCTTGTGGACTAAAAAAGACACTCTACCGGATCTGCAAGGACTTCCTTCTAATACCCATAAATGGCTTGTTTTTGGTAATAGATGCACATTACTATATGGATGTTTAGGTGTATGGTAGACATCGGTACTCCAGTGCAATTCTCCCCCTGATTCTGAATAGATATGTTTTTGGACTCTCTCTTTCAAAGGAAAAGTAGATATTCCAGTACGAATCTCAGCAATAACTTGTTCAGACTCGACATATTGATCATTTTGAACTAAAATCAAACTTTTCGCGGGGATACTCAAATCATGGATCATATCCCGACTCTCTATAGTTACATAAAAGTTTGTAGAACACAGAAAGGCAGGATGCCCATGACGGGTACGTGTGGGATGAAGCAAATCCTCGTTGAACTTGATTTTTCCATGAAAAGGAGTTCGTACATGTTGGGCGGTCCCACCTGTAAATACTCCCCCAGTATGAAAAGTTCTTAATGTGAGCTGAGTTCCTGGTTCCCCAATCGATTGACCCGCAATAATACCTACAGCTTCTCCCAATTCAACCAAATCACCATGAGTGAGACTTCGACCATAACATAATTGGCAGATCCAAGATGTACTTCTGCAAGTGAAAGGACTTCTAATATATATTGGTTGTGTTCGAAAGGCTATGAATTGATTGATCAGTCCAATCCCAATATCTTGATTTCGAGTGGCAATGCATCGTAGACCGATATAGATATCATCTGCTAATACACGACCGATTAGTGTTTGGACAAAAAAGGTTTCTGTCATCCCGTTTTTAGGGCTCACGGAAATACCTTGGATAGTACCACAGTCTCTTCTACGTACAACAATGTGTTGAACTACTTCAACAAGTCTACGAGTAAGATATCCAGCATCTGCTGTTCGTATAGCAGTATCTACAACTCCTTTGCGAGCTCCATAACAAGAGATTATATATTCGGTCAAAGAGAGTCCCTCACGTAAATTACTTTGAATGGGTAAATCAATCATTTGCCCTTGTGGATCTGACATTAATCCTCTCATACCTACTAATTGGTGTATCTGAGATGCATTTCCCCTAGCTCCTGAAAAGGACATCAAATAGACTGGGTTAGAAGGATCACTCATCTGAAAATTAGGATTCATTTCTTGTTTCAAATATTCACTTGTAGCATACCATATTTCAATAGATTGACGTAATTTTTCTACTGCATGTACATTCCCATAATGATGGTGTTTCTCCATCAGAGAACTCTGATGTTCAGCATCTTGAACTAACCACCGTTTCGATGATATTGTTAAAAGATCATCAATTCCTAATGAGATAGATGTAGCAGTGGCTTGATGGAAGCCTAAAATCTTGAGTTGATCTAAGATATGGGATGTATATCCCATTCCAAAATGAGCTATTAATCTGCTAATAAGTCGTTTCATAGCAGTTCCATTTATGACTTTATTGTAAAAGGCTTGTTGTTCTGTCATAATTACCTCTATATCTTGCTGAGTGGGATTCGACAATAGACATGAGTCAGTGATTTGAAGATAGAATTTCCTTTATTTTAATCCGAATTCATGCAGACATTCAAAAATTTTGATACTAGTGAAATTAGAAAAAACCGAATCAAATTTCACCGACCAGAAAGAGCATCACCCAATCGATTTTTTGAGTTTCGATAGTGTACGAATATACCGGGCTTGACTAAACCCTTGTATGGCTTCTTCTATCTCTCGATAAAAAGAAATATGACCAAGAGTGGTTCGAATGTATATATACCGGATTTCATCTTTTGCGTTTTTTATTATTAGATAGTGCCCATAAATCTCATGAGAAGCACCCAAAGATTCATATTGAACCTCAATGGGAACCTCACTTGACCCAATAACACATGGATCTAGTTTCCATCGGAGCCACAAAGCGCTATCTAAACCAATTTTTTTTTGCCGATAAGCTCCAAGTGCATCATATGAGCTAGAAAAATAAAGTTCTTTTTCTGTATCATAGCTATTGTTTTGATTGTCAACTGGTTTATTTTTACAGTTTTTGTAAGTATATAGATTATACTTATTTCGATTATACCTATTTGCACAAATCCCTCGACGACTCCCGGTGGTTAATACATAGAGTCCGATAAGCATATCTTGAGTTGGTACACAAATAGGGTCTCCAATAGCAGGAGATAACAAATTGATATGAGAAAACATAAGTAAACGAGCCTCCGCTTGGGCTTCCAAAGATAAAGGTAAATGAACAGCCATTTGATCTCCATCAAAGTCTGCATTAAAACCCTTACAAACCAATGGGTGTAAACAAATAGCGCGCCCTTCCACTAAAATAGGTTGGAAGGCCAATATGCCTAATCTATGCAAAGTGGGCGCTCTATTTAATAATACAGGATGCCCCTGCATAACTTCTCGAAGTATTTCCCATACAATAGGTTCTTTTTCGCGCTCTCTAATCTGCCTTTTAGCAGTCGCTGTGTTAGAAGCGAAATGTTTCCTAATTAAATCGCGGATTAGAAATGGTTGGAAAAGCTCTATTGCGATTTCTCGAGGTAATCCACATTGATGTAATGAAAGAAAAGGACCTACAACAATAACAGAACGCCCTGAATAATCAACCCGTTTCCCAAGCAAAGTCTCACGAAATCTTCCCTCTTTCCCTCCAATTATATCTGAAAAAGATTTGTAAACTTTATTATAACTATCCCACTTCGGTTCTCCGTGGACCCCAGTATCAAGAAGTATATCTACAGCTTCTTGTAATAATTTGACCTGAGAAATTACAACATCTGTGTCCGGAGAGGTATTTGAGGCTAATAGTCTGCTAAGATCATTATTCCGAATAATCACTCTTCTATAAAGCTCATTAATATCCGAACTTATTAGTTTACCCCCATCTATCTGAATAATAGGCCTCAATTCGGGAGGAAGAACTGGTAAAAAGTACAGAATCATCCATTCTGGTTCTATATTTGTTTGAAGAAAACGTTTAGCTAATTCCATACGTCTAATCAAAAAATTCTTTCTTATTTGAATTTTGATATCTTCTGATTCATTTCCAATAGATTTCTCGTTCGCTAATTGTTTCCATTCTACTAATGAATTCTCGATAAGAATTCGTAAATCTAAATCAGCTAATTGCTCTCTAATAGCATCAGCTCCTGCCAGAATTTCTCGATTTTGAAATGTCTTGAAGCCTCGGGTACTAAAAAAAAGTGGAATGTTGTATTTCCGGGATTGGATTTCATATTCGAATAAGCCTCGTAATCGTAAAAAAATCGGTTTTTTAGCTATGGGCCTAGCAAAAGAACAATCGAGATAGGTTCCTATAGGATTCCCCCCTTTCAAATCGGACGTGAAGGTTTCCTCTCATCCGGCTCAAGTAGTTGCACTAAATAAAAAAGGAGTTCTTTCTTATTTTTAGACTTTTTTAGATAAAACGTTACAAAGAACTACTCTTTACTCAAGTTCCCAGTAAAAACAAATCTCTCGTTGATTCATTCTTCTTTTACTTCAATTTGATAAATGAATTACTTATCAAAAATGAGAATGTAAAATTCTTGAGTAGTCTACTTCCCTTATGAAGTCTCTTCAAGACTTTTGATTCTTGAATTCATACGGGATTTATTTGTCTATATCTCATTCCATTTAATCTTTTAGGTCCCCTACTCACCTCGGCGGTTATGTCTTAATATCCCTTGAAGCATATATGCGATAGATAAACTCCTGTAACCGTACTATAATTTGCTTGATTAAGCAAAATCTTTCTCTGAAAGAGATGGAATGGTAAATCTCATGAAAAACGATTTTCACAAGGTATAACTAGCTATTCCTGTTTATCTATTACGGAATCGACCATGGATTAATTCCCCTTCAAATTGGAAGTATAGAATACACCAAAAATCCTAAGTTTCATGTTATTTCTTCCAAAACACATGTCAGACCAAGGGCATCCCAAATGGATCGAATGGGATGACAGTTTCTCAATTCGAACCTGTCAAATGAGAATTTTGATCAAATCACACACCGCAATATACTAGGCTTTTTAATTCTTTAAGGGGTTGATCTAAAAGATTCGCAATATAACTAGGAAGACGTTTTAAATACCACACATGAGTCACTGGACATGCAAGTTTGATGTACCCCATTTGATATCTTCGTATCCGAGAATTAGCAAATTCTACCCCACATTTTTCACAAAATCTTGGGTTTTCTTTTTCAGCCCCAATCTCTTTAGAAATTCCACACGCACAAACTCCACTTTTTATGGGTCCAAAGATTTTTTCGCAAAACAATCCATTTGTTTCTGGTTTATTGCTTTTATAATTAAAAGTTTGAGGTTTTGTTACCTCTCCAACTATTTCCCCATTAGGTAGGATTTTGGTCGCCCAAGCCTTTATTTGTTGAGGAGAAACTGGTCCAATTTGAAGTTGTTGATGTTTATACTGGTCCATCATAAAAAAAGATTGAAAGGATGCTTAATTCAGATCACACGTCCTTCCTATGAATCTGGAAGTTCTTTTCAGATACAAGGAAATAATTCAGTTCTAGAGCCAAACATCGTAGTTCCCGAACAAGTACTCGAAAAGTTTCTGGCACATCATCGTCGGGGTTAGGAGTTCTTCCTCCAGTAAGCATAGTATTTATTATTTCTTTACGAGTTCTAATATGATCAGATTTATAAGTAAGCATTTCTTGTAAAATATGAGCAACACCAAATCCTTCTAGAGCCCAAACTTCCATTTCTCCTACTCGTTGTCCCCCTCGGTTAGCCCTTCCTCTAACGGGTTGTTGTGTAACAAGTGAGTAAGGCCCAGTAGAACGCCCATGAATTTTATCATCAACTTGATGAATTAATTTTAGAATATAGGACTTTCCTATTAGAACGGGTTGTTCAAAAGGATCTCCTGTTCTTCCATCAAATATTTTGCTTTTTCCAGGGTATTCAGGCTCAAATACCCATGGATTTTTTGTTTGTTTACTGGCTTCATATAATTCAGAAAAGACTAGTTTTCTCGAAGCCTCTTGCTCATATCTTTCATCAAAGGGTGCTATTCGATAATGTTTCTTTAGCAGATCCCCTGCTAATCCAAGCGAGCATTCAAATAGCTGTCCCACATTCATTCGTGAAGGTACTCCTAAAGGATTGAAGACCATATCAACAGGTGTTCCATCTTGCAAATAGGGCATATCTTGTCGAGGCAAAATCTTGGAAATGATACCTTTATTGCCATGTCTTCCAGCTACTTTATCACCTACCTTGATTTTACGTTTCTGTAAAATATATACAGAAATCATTTCTAAAATACCACTCGAATCGTCCTTCTCAATCCATTTCGTATCAATAACGAGACCTCTTCCCCCTATAGGCAGTCTTAGAGAAGTTTCTTTTGTAGTGCCTAAATCATTACCAAATAAAGCTCCTAATAACCTATCCTCTGGTACCAATTCATCCTCCATCATTGGCGTTAATTTACCTACTAGAATATCACCTGTTTCTACCCAAGATCCCAGCATCACAATCCCATTCCTATCTAGCTTGCGGAGGAAATGAGTCTCCAGATGAGGTATTTTCTTAGTGATTATTTCACGGCCTTCAATTGTCACATAAGTCTTAACTTCATATCTCCGAATGTGAAAAGACGTAAAAATATCTTCATATATCAGACGTTCGCTAATTAGTACTGCATCTTCAAAATTGTAACCCTCCCATGGCATATAAGCTACCAATATGTTTTTCCCTAAAGCGAGTTCCCCACCAACTGTAGCGGCACCGTCTGCTAAAATTTGACCTTTTCTCAAACATTTACCTCTCTGAACCCGGGATTTTTGGTGGATCAAAGTTTTTTTGTTGGAACCTTGATACTTAACTAAAGGAATACTTAAAATATTCCCATTCCTTGATAAAAGGATCTTGTGATTATCAGTAAAAAAGACCTTTCCCGGATGTCCAGCTATAACTGAAAACCCCGAATCTACAGCCGTTTGGCCTTCTAATCCAGTTCCAACAATACATTTCTCGGACTGACAAAGTGGAACTGCTTGGCGCTGCATATTCGAACTCATTAAAGCTCGATTTGCGTCATTATGCTCGATAAAAGGAATAAGGGAAGCTCCAATAGAAAAATATTGGAAGGGAAAAATGCTTCGAAGATGAATCTGTTCCCACGCAATAGTTAGGAATTCTTGACGGTATCGAGCGGGAACAACCTCTTCCTCTTGAATACCGCGATTCAAGGTCAAAGAATTTCCTGCTGCTACCATATAATATTCATCTCGAGTTGGTGATAAATAAACCATCTGTGCTTCTTTTTTTCTTGGTTTCTCAGGTATTTTATAAAACGGACTCTCTATAGATCCCCAATGACCAATCCTCGCATGAATAGCTAACGATCCATTAAGTCCAACATTAATACCTTCGGATGTATCAATTGGGCAAATACGCCCATAGTAGCTAGGATGTATATCTCGGATCCGAAAACTAGCAGTTCGACTCGTCAACCCTCTAGGACCCAAAAAACTCCATTTTCGTCCATGAGCGACTTGTGCTAATGGATTAGTTTGATCTGAAACTTGCGATAAGGGGTGAAGGCCAAAAAACGATTCATAAGTAGTTGTTAATGAAGTTGAACTTACCAACTTTTGAGGACTTGATACCCATTTCTCATCACGGATTGCTAAAGATATAGTATTCCGAATCGTTTTTTCTAAACGAAAGAGAGCCAATCTGAATTGATCCTGTAAGAGATCTCCTACAGAACGAATACGTTTATTCTTCAAGTGATTCATTTCATCAAGTGTACCCATTTCCAATTTGATTTCGATCAAATGATCCGCAGCAGCCAATACATCTCGTGGTAACAAAAATAGATTATCCTGGGGTATATCAAGATTTAGCCTCCGGTTCATGTTTCGTCGGCCAATCCTTCCTAATTCGCATTTTCTTTCAAAAAATTCATGATATAATTTTTGATATAAGAATTCTGAAAATTCCATATCTTCCTCTTCTATAGAAGAAAATTTTTTATAAAACTCCAAAATCGCATTCTCTTTTGAACTAATCTGTATTTCTGTCTTATCATTCAGGAAAGACAAAAAAATCTCAGGGTAACAAACATTCTCTAGAATTTCTTTCAGATTCAAACCCATAGCTGATAATAGAACTAAAATAGATATCTTTTGTTTCCTACTCACACGCGCCCATATCCTTGATTTTCTATCCATTTCTAATTTGAACCTTCTTCCACAATCTGATATTATAGTCCCGGTATAGACAGGAATTCCCTTATTATCCAATTCTGAACGGTAGTAAATACCAGGACTTTGCAATATTTGATTGATCACAGTTCTATATATTCCATTTATAATAAATGTTCCTAGGGAAGTCATTATAGGGATATTTCCTATAAAAACGGTTTGTTCTTGCATATTTCTACTGATTTTTCGAATTAATCCTGCGGGTACATATATTCTTGAAGAATATGTAAGTGATTCATAGATAGCATCTCTTTCTTTTATCAAGGGTTCTATCAATTGATATCTTTCCACAAATAATTGAAATTCCAGATTTTGATTTATATCTTCCATTTTTTCTTTTGGAAACTGATCAAGTTCTTCCGTCAAGCCTTTAGTAATGAATCTGCAAAAACCCTCAAATTGTATCTGATTAAACCCAGGTATTGTGGACATCCCCTCGTTTTCATTCCGGATCATCTTATCTTGATCTGAAGCTTTCTTTTTCACGAAAAAAATCCCATTAGTTGCTCATTATTCATCGACCCCTAAGATCGATCTAGTAATGATCAAATTTCTATTCTCTTTACTAAATCATGTAAAACTTGATGTTCAAAAAAATTCGGAAAATCTTATTTATTTATCGTAATAGGAATCTTATTTATTTATCGTAATAGTTTCTTATTACTAAGAATAACATATTCAATTCCTAGAATTGATAAAATAGTATTGAATTGCATAACAAAATGATTATACTAATCAAATAGTATTTTGTAAGGGCATGTTGGTATAGTTATCTATTCATCTGCATATTCCAATTTTTTTGGAATTGCATTTGGAACAACAGAGTTCGAACTAGATCATATAGTTATTGTATTCAATACATTCGATACGGTGCAAAAAATTCTCTCTAGTTTGGGATAGTATATGCATAAGTAAGATTCTTACTTAGAATCTATGTAATTATTTCTATTCTGGGGTTTACATTACATATAAATGAATGTTGAATTCGAATTCCTCATTTTCAAAATTTCGAATTGAAAAGGAGAAAAAGGCTTGATTTTTTCAAGCAATTGATACTGATCAATTGTATATCAATTTGATTTTGTTTATCGTATTAAAGATACGATATGCAATTGAAGATATAATATCAATTTAAGAATTCTTTGTTATTTTAAGATAACAAATCAAAAAATCCGAAATAAAATGAATAATGATTATTATTCAAAATCAAATTCTAGTTAATGGTTCTAATTTGACCTAAATTTTGGAATCTATCACCGAAAATCCTTTTTGATCCTTTCAAGAATTCTTGAAAAGATCAAAAGAAGAAGTTCTTCATTTCATTTAAAGAGTATGCGTTTTGAAATAGAATTGATCGAAGATAACGATCTATTTTGAATAAATCCAATACAAAATAGAACTCTCCTTCTTTTTCGGAAAGAAATAAACAAAATTAATGGATTAAAGAAAAAAAAATTGAATCTTTTTGATGAATTTTGGATTGCATTTGGCGACATGGCCAAGCGGTAAGGCAGGGGACTGCAAATCCTTTATCCCCAGTTCAAATCTGGGTGTCGCCTTTTCAACAAGATACTTAGAATTCCGTTTTCTATATGTTATTCTTAAAATCCAATTTGTTGATACTGGATTTTTCTAATTCCTAGTTCGACAAAATCAAAAAACTTATCCAGTGGAATTCAAAAAAATCAAGAAATAGGTTTAAGAGTTTTAGTAACAGCCTTTCTCTCTTTCATAAAAAGAGAGGCAATAAGCTTAGGTAAAATAAAAAATATGGAAAGTCTACAATAATGATAGTTATGTATCTTTATAATCCATTTGGGTTTTTTTCAAAAAAAAAGTTTGTACGGCAAAATTATCTGTCCTTAAGGTTTTCTAATTTCATGAGGAATTCTATATATTCGAAGCACAATATATTTTTTTATTGGTTTCTCAACAGCCTTATAAATAGAAATCAGAATCTTTTTTTGACTCTTTACTATACTAAAAATTTGATTATGATTATTGATCAATAATCGAATATTTACTTCATAGAAATAGGAGAACAATTCATATGGATTTAGTCAGTTTTGCTTGGGCTGCTTTAATGGTAGTCTTTACATTTTCACTTTCACTTGTAGTATGGGGAAGGAGTGGACTTTAGTTAAGAGAATTTATTGAGAAATCGATTGAGTAATCAAATAATATCAATTGTTTGATGGATGGATCCTTTTTCTTGCAAAGCTTTATAAAAGCTTGTCTCTCTTTCACAAGATACCACTGAAAAGAATACGGTATTTCATAGGATAGAAAAAAATAATGAATAATAATTCATTTGATTCCATAATCAAGGATTGATTCTAGTTTCGTTGTATTTTAAAACCAAAATCTAGACATGATAGATAGGAAATTTTTGAACCAAAAAATTCCTAACGTCATTAATCGAAAATAACCTATAGTAGGGAATATTCTCTACTGCGAAAGAATATAGTTCTTTCTTTCGCAGTAGAGAATTCGCGTTCGTTTTAGTTAAAACTTGGGATTCTTTTTTTTTTTTTTTGAAAGCTTTCTTTTATTTTTTTAATGATGGATAAGAATTTCCAAATCAAGTTTGATTCAATTTAATCATTTTGACTGACTGTTTTTACGTAGATAATAAGTAAAAAAGCAGTAGGAACTAGAATGAACAGTGCAGTAGCAATAAATGCGAGAATATTGACTTCCATAATCTCATTTTTCCCTTTTTTTGTTTTCGCAATAACTCGGTCGGGATGTAATCCCATAGAGAGGAGATATTGAGCTCCTATAAATACAGAAATTTTTAAAAGATGGCTTGCATCCTGATAATATTGAATTGGATCCTTTATTCATAATAAAGGATATCTGATCTATCAAATCAATTCATCATTGAGAATTCAATCGTATAACATAGGAAGATCTTTTTTTTACCCATACTAATTTGAGAATGGGATTTTTTTATTGGATTTGAAACCTTTTCCACTTTTTGTGTTCTAGAACTTACTGTCTGTCTTCTTTAATCTTCAAAAAATTTTCCTTGCTTTTTCAATTAGAAATTAAATACAATTAAGCATTTTTATATGACTCAAATCCTATAGTCAGTTATACACATATCAAAAAAAAAGACTCGAAGTACCATGGGAGAAAGAATACACAAAAAATCAAATATTCCAAGAAAGAAATTCACTGAAAAGGCTTATTTCTTGGCCTTCTCTTTTATTTTAGTGAGTCTCTCCTTTTTCGGATTTGGAATGAAATGCATACATTCCAAATTTTAGTCTACTAGTTGAATGAGAATAGTAGAGCATATACAAAAAATCGGAACTAAAAACTCAAAGAAGTTTAGTTTAATATTCAAACTACTTTGTTTTTGAAGGTAATTATACAAAGTTGATTTTTTATCAAAAAAAATGAATCAAACTTGTATATCATAGTAAAATGGGATAATTTCGTTGATCAAGAACAGTTGAAAAAAAAAGGAGTGTTGATGGTATAAATCAAAGACTAAATATAGTCTTTGATAGTATTCGAAAAATCAGTATATGAGAAATCATTACCGTATCAATCAATAGATAATAGTCAAAAAAATAAGATTTCTGCATCGATATTTATGTGGTTGAAAAATACGAAACGAAAACAAAAGAGATATTCATTCCCATAATTATTAAAAAAGAGATCTTGCTTGTTTTATGCTTCCCTTTTTCCACGAGAAAGGAAAAAAAATTCAATAAATTTTTCGGATTCTAGTTCGGGACTGACGGGGCTCGAACCCGTAGCTTCCGCCTTGACAGGGCGGTGCTCTGACCGATTGAACTACAATCCCAGCGAAGCAAGTATAAATGGAATACCATTCCATTTAGCTGTACCTTTTTTACAAAAGGGTATATTGATATATATCCCCTTTTCACATATGATATATATCATAGTACTAGTGACACAGATTACTAGTAATCTTTTCTTTTTTTCTTTTTTCATGAGACTTTATGAAAGGTATTACTGAACTTAAAAAACGTTCCATTCTTAGAAAGAAAAATGAATGAGAATGTATGTAGAATATGTATACATACATGCACTCTTCTCATTCATGTAATGAATGAATGGAATGGATGGTTTGGCATTTCCTTTTCTTGAAGTCCTTAAAGAAAAGGAAATGCCAAATATAAAAAGAGGATAAATCAATTATATTAATTTCTAATATACGTATTCATAGAACAGCATTATTGTTCATAAAACAATAATAATGGGCCGAGCTGGATTTGAACCAGCGTAGGCATATCGCCAACGAATTTACAGTCCGTCCCCATTAACCGCTCGGGCATCGACCCTGGATAATTCTAGGGTTAATTCTTCCTTAACCCTAGGCTTCTTGATAAACACGGGAGAATTCATCTTAGGTTTCTTGACCTGGGGTAATTCATCATTAGGTTTCTTGAGAAAATATTATCAACTTTTTACCTTACCCCCAGGGGAATTTGAATCCCCGCTGCCTCCTTGAAAGAGAGATGTCCTAACCGCTAGACGATGAGGGCAAATCTGTTTACATATCGTAAGAAGTCAGTATTTCAATTATATTACGAATTTTTTTACTGTCAATATATTATATGCCTAACACTTCGTTCAATACATGCTTAAATACGCTTAAATCGGCGTTTTTTTTTTTCAATTGTTAGAATTTTGTGTCATTTTGTCATCAAAATACCTTTTAGAGCGTTTATACGCCATTTTATGGCGTTTTAGGATTTTTTTATTTGATAATTGATTCATGAACCATCCTATGCTAAATTCTAAGAAAAGGGATCTAACAAAAAAAGATCGGTTGAAGCATTTCTTCAATTTAGGTAATTATTTAATTAGCCTGCTCGAAAGAAGAGAAATACTTCATTTTAACTTGAGTAAAGCATAGCTCATTGCTTCCTTTGATGTTCAAATCAAATATACTGCACACTAAGCTATAAAGAAAATCAGAAAATTCTCTTTTCTATTTCATTCAAAAAGATTCGGTGTTTCCGTTCATACATAGTATGAAATTTTTCATCACCTATTTCAATAGAATTTATTGAACTTATATCAATGTAGGTGGAATTAGCCCATTTACCCTATTTTGGTGTAAAAAAATAGATTGTTTCTGAATAAATTCCTATGCCTTATAGGAGTATATCTATTCAAATAGAATAGATATTCTCAAAAAATCTGTAAGTAATATTTCTGACTATGTAAATCTGTTATAAATTAATTATGCGAACCCCTTCTAATGAAAAAGGAAAATGGCTAATTCATTAATCAAATGGATATGCCCTTTTAACTCAGAGGTAGAGTAACGCCATGGTAAGACGTAAGTCATCAGTTCAAATCTGATAAAGGGCTCTCGCTACTATTCATTTCGTAAGATGACATCCATGAACTGATCAGCAGTAAACATGAAATGAGGTTTTTTTTAGCACCAAAAAACAAAAAAGAATTTTTTTACAGGTTTTTTCCTTAGGACTAATGAGAATTCGGAGGAAATTTGAAGAATCCGACAAAGTGACATCAGCCACAGGGTAAACTCGGACTTCCCAACCGATTCTATTCTAGAGAGAGGTCAACGATAAACATAGACAATAACCCCACTCAGTTCTCACTATCCAAAATGATGCTATGATTGCGTTTTTGAATAATAGATAAGAGTTTGGGAAGCCGAAAGTCATCGGTTCAAATCCAAGAAAGCCTTTCTTTTCCACTAACTCAAATTTTATACTTGTTCTTCAAGCGAACTCTGTCAAAAAAAAAAAAAAAAAGAAAAAATGAGCATAAAAATGAGAAAGAATATAATGAATTTGAATTTTTTTTCGTTATATTATGAGAATGAATATCCCATTCTCATAATGACTAATTGGAATAATTGAATCTTCTTAGAGTAGTTTGGCCATAGTGAGTGACATAGTCTTATTAATGTTTCAATATTCCAATTTTTGTTCTGGGAGGCATGACATAACGGAAATATTCTAGAATATTTGCAAACCAAAAAAGTGTTCTTATTTCTACATCTACATTTTTCTTAGAAAATCCACTATTTTCTTTCAAAACGAAACGAAAAAATAAGTGGACCTAACTCATTGAATAATGACTCTATCAACTATTCTGATAATTAAATTCGATAATAGATAAGATTTTCTAAGCATAAGCGGATTCTTTTTATTTCCTTAGACCACAGCAAAACAAGAATTTGCCAATATTTACGATTTGATATTTTTGTTATTGGATATTGATTCTATAGGATCAAATTATTATTCCTTTCTGTTATATAGAAAATATTGAGAAAAGTTTACTTCAAAAATCGATTTTGAAATATCTTTCCTTCACGAATTAATATTGTTTTGTTGTTTTGCCAATACAATAGGGAAGGAAGGGAAGAAAAGGATTTCTCTTCAAAGATACCATTATTTCATATTCTATTTAATGGTATGAAAAAATAGGAAATTTTTTGTTTTTTTACGATATCTTCTTAAAAGATATATTCTGAGATATGAGTCATAGAAGATATGACTCATAAAGCAGTTCAGGATTTCCATATTGTTAATAAGCAATAATCCGGTCAAGCTCATGAATTTGCCTAGATTATTTTGTGCTTAATAGAAAAAAAAAGAACTTGTATCTTCGAAACCCATTGTAAATAAAAGGGCATTGAGGAGAAATCATCCATAGATGATTGAACTATCATATGCCTTAGAATTACCATGAGGTGTTCGAAAATGGTTGAAGTAATTGAACAGGAGGATCACTATGACTATAGCTCTTGGTAGATTTACCAAAGATCAAAATGATTTATTTGATATTATGGATGACTGGTTACGAAGAGACCGTTTCGTTTTTGTAGGATGGTCGGGCCTCTTGCTCTTTCCTTGTGCTTATTTTGCTTTAGGGGGTTGGTTTACAGGTACAACTTTTGTAACTTCATGGTATACTCAAGGATTGGCTAGTTCCTATTTGGAAGGTTGCAATTTTTAACCGCTGCAGTTTCTACTCCTGCGAATAGTCTAGCACATTCTTTGTTGTTACTATGGGGCCCTGAAGCACAAGGAGATTTTACCCGCTGGTGTCAATTAGGGGGTCTGTGGACTTTTGTTGCTCTCCACGGTGCTTTTGCACTAATAGGTTTTATGTTGCGTCAATTCGAAATTGCTCGATCAGTTCAATTGCGACCTTATAATGCGATTGCATTCTCTGGTCCAATCGCTGTTTTTGTTTCCGTATTCCTAATTTATCCACTAGGTCAATCTGGTTGGTTCTTTGCACCTAGTTTTGGTGTAGCAGCTATATTTCGATTCATCCTCTTCTTCCAAGGATTTCATAATTGGACATTGAACCCTTTTCATATGATGGGAGTTGCTGGAGTATTAGGTGCAGCCCTGCTATGCGCTATTCACGGTGCTACTGTGGAAAATACTCTATTCGAAGATGGTGATGGTGCAAATACATTCCGTGCTTTAACCCAACTCAAGCCGAAGAGACTTATTCGATGGTCACTGCTAACCGATTTTGGTCCCAAATCTTTG